>SJYA01001050.1:334879-375090 GCA_006410615.1 Neotragus moschatus | reverse complement strand
GCTGGTGCACTGGGATGACCCAGAGAGATGGGATGGGGAGGAAGGTGGAAGCGGGGTTCAGGATGGGGAACACATGTACACCCATGGTGGATTCAAGTCAATGTATGGCAAAACCAATACAATATTGTAAAGTAAAATAAATAAATAAACAGAGGGAAAAAAATAAGAGACTTGGAATAAGTAATCCCTATGGAACAACAGCAAACAAACATTAATTGAAACTCAAATTCTTTATGTGAATTATGTCAATAACCAGTATCCCTCAGTAAATCTATGAATATGTTATCTCTACTTTCAACCTAGAGGTTAAATGATTGTATAATCATATAAATAATAGATGCAGGGTTCAGATTTACATCTAGGCAGGATGACTCTAGAATCCATGATCTTAACCTTTATGTTATGTCTCCCTGATAGGATGGGGTGGATAGAGGGTGGTGGAGGCTTGTCTAGTCACTGAATATGAGTTCATTCTCCCTGTGAAGCTTACAGTGACCTGTTAATTGGGTGTCAAGGTCAAGCTTGCCCATGTCCCTCAAGTAATCTCATTCTACATTTAACCCATGTGATTCAGATTTATAAAAAACAAATTGCTATTTATGAGTATACATTTATGTATATGTATGCATATTCACAAATATATTCATCAAATATCATGTATCATGTATTATCTATACTATGTGTTGCATATATGTCTATTTAGATATGTGTGTATCTTTCACACTTGCAGTGTTCATAATACCTTGCTCCTTTAATACTTGGGGTTTTTTAAAAAAAGCACAAAGTATAGTTTTACTCTCATTTGGAAAGTTAAAAAAAATTGAAGCATAGTGAAGATATATGACTTGCCTACCTATTTCCCAGAGTGACATTGTCAGATGGTTGATTTTCCCTAAAAATATCCACACATACATATCTGCAAACACATAAAAATCTGGGGTCTCCCACAATGACTTTCTAATTTTTGTAACCAGGGAGTATTACTTTAGCATTTTGTTAAAGATTATGTGTGAGCTTAGCCAGTGGACACAGAGAATGCCCTGCATAAAGCAAAGGTTTTTTTCCTTAGAGCAGGGTAAATGCTCTTTCAATTACCTTCTTTTTCAGAAATTATAGGATGCCACTAATTGCTTACCAATGTGTATAGGCTAATAACTAACTAAATGTATAATAACTGATTATTTCCCCAAAGATTAGACTGTAAACCAGCCTTCCTTAAATTTGTCCTTAATCTTTTGCCAAGATACAAATTATTAGAATGAGGTTATTTCAAAGAAGCAAAATTCACCTTACATGTGATAATAAAATACACTGACAGATCAACTTGGCTGAAACTATAATCTAAAAGTTTCCACTCAATTAAAAAGCTAAATATCTTATTCCCGATTCAAAACAAGAAATATTTGAAATATTTAGAATTCCTGAGATGAGATTCAGAGTCATATCATCATTTCTAGAGATTAATAATAAGGTATTTTAAACCTGCTGCTATCACACTGTAATAGAGTAATTTATAGAGTTAGAATCTGGAGGAAATTAAATTTTGAAGTTTTCTCTTTTAAAAGACAAAGTCTATCTCTTCTAACTTTTTGCTCTACAAAGATGTTCCTTTAAAAATATTTCTTATTGAAAGAAACACCTTCTATTAATTGATATTATTACTTATACCAGTTTCTTTCCACATAAAACAATAAGAACAGACACAGTAATGATTCCAGTCCTCAGGCATCTTCTTTATTTATTTTTTTAATCTTGTCTTTATGTCTTTCCATCTGACCACCTCCCATCCATACTTATGTTGATATTCCCACTTTTAACTGTTGGTAATCAGTTTTAATACCAAGGGAACATGTATATTTTTTAAATAGGTATTTTAAAAAACCCAAATTTTCTGGTGTTTTTATTAATGCATTTTTTAAAAATCAAAGCAACTTTTCCATGTTCAAATAAAAATTAGCAAGAATGAACTGCCCGGTAGATAATTGAAAATTAAGGATGTTCTAATTTTGTTTTGTTATTCTAAGAGTTCCTTGTAAAGATGGAGACATTTAAANACTCCCACTTTTAACTGTTGGTAATCAGTTTTAATACCAAGGGAACATGTATATTTTTTAAATAAGTATTTTAAAAAACCAAAATTTTCTGGTGTTTTTATTAGTGCATTTTTTTAAAATCAAAGCAACTTTTCCATGTTCAAATAAAAATTAGCAAGAATGAACTGCCCGGTAGATAACTGAAAATTAAGGATGTTCTAATTTTGTTTTGTTATTCTAAGAGTTCCTTGTAAAGATGGAGACATTTAAAGTTCACTTTAAAATATACAGTGTTGAGCTTGTGAACAAGAAAATATTTCTCACAACAGCAATTATCCTGCAACTAATTTGCTTTCAGAGCCTCATGCCTTTAGGCTAACACACAATCTAAGTTTGTTTAATCTTAATTAAACTTTTCTCTCAAAATTAACTTGCTCCACTTGCAAATGAAAAATGTTTTCCCTTTGGACTCACACATACGAATTAAAATGCAGTATGCTTTGAACCTCTAAAGAGAAAAATACTTAAGTTTTTATTCTGGAAGCAGACAGCTTAAGTATACAATAATGTCCAACTGTCTGTATTTTTCCTAGAGTAAGATGTTCCTATTAATTAGTGATATCTGAATAGAGACAGCAGAATAGCCTGTTTATAGTTAACAAGGAAAGATGTGGGTTGTGTTGACCAAACCATATTCATTGCATTGATATTAGTTTGCATTTCTGGTTTAGTTCTTCGATTATAAGTGGCATAACTTTCCTATTGTCAAAACATTGCTAATTGTGAAAGGGGAAAGGGCAGAACAATAAGAGCACAACTATAAGTGCTTAACACCATTGATTGACCCTGAAGATTGTATGTTCTTTAGTTTCTTCAGAGCTTCTAGATTGTATTGGATGAATCTCTGTCACAGAGCTGTTCAGCATCAGTTCATGTCTGACTGTCACTGTGACTCTTCTAGTATATCTTTGTGCCCCTAAAATTTAACTCAGTAAGATTACAAAGTTAGGATTAATAGTAAATGTTACTTGAATGAACAAATGAATTAATTAGCCTATCCATAAATTTTGTAGAACTTAATAAAACTGCATATGTTAATTTTACATCATGGTTTTACAACAATACTCGTTATCAAAGCAAGTTCTATCTCTCCAGATATAGTTTAANAAAATTTAACTCAGTAAGATTACAAAGTTAGGATTAATAGTAAATGTTACTTGAATGAACAAATGAATTAATTAGCCTATCCATAAATTTTGTAGAACTTAATAAAACTGCATATGTTAATTTTACATCATGGTTTTACAACAATACTCGTTATCAAAGCAAGTTCTATCTCTCCAGATATAGTTTAATAAATGATGATAAAAGAAAGCTAATGATGCTTCCATGACTTGTGGAAGATATATAATTTTTTAATTCCTGAAAAATAAACTGAACAACCAATAGAATTACTGGGTAAAATTCCAATAATAGGGGAGGAATGGAGATATATGTATGTATATATATATCTATATAGCCAAGTTCTCTTGCTGTTCACCTGAAACTATCACAACATTGTTAATCAGCTATACAGTTCAAAATAAAAAGTTAAAAAATTCTGATAATACTTTCAAAAAGATTATAGATTAATTAAATCATTTTAAAATTCATTTGGGCATTTAAAAAGTATATAGGAGCAGGAAAATATATTTAGTTTATACTGTATCGAATATATAAATCTATTTCTCAAGATTGATGGTTTGATAGTATCAGGTTTGACTATCCAGAAATATACAGGCCTCCCAATTTATTAATTTTTTTAATATTGTTCAGTAACACTGTGTGTTTGCCTCCATATAGACCTTGGATACTTATCAATTTTGTTAAAGAAAGTTTATGTATTTTTTTTTGCTGTTGTTGATAATCTTTTGTTGTATTGATAGTATGCAAAAGGGAAGTTGTTTTTATATATTTTTTGGTAACCAGATATCTTCTTCTTATTTTTTCCCAGATATCTCTTTTAAATACTTTAGATCTCTAATAGCATGTGCAAGTATATAGATTTTTGTTTTCTTCTTTCAAAGAGTAAGGTCTTTTGTCCCCGATTCTGTTGTGTAACATGGGCTAGAAATTTTGAAATACTTTTAAATAATGAAGTTGAAAGGCAACATTTTTGTCTATTGCTTGACTTTAATGAAATTGCACCTACTTTTTCACTGTTAGGTGTTATATTGGATATGGATTTGGTTAAAAAACCCCTAGTATGCTTAAGGTGTATATGTATTCATTTCAGTTCATTTGCTGCTCAGTTGTGTCCAACTGTTTGCAACCCCATGGACCGCCACACGCCAGGCTTCCCTGTCCTTCACCAAGTCCTGGAGCTTGCTCAAACTCATGTCCATCAAGTCAGTCATGCCATCCTACCGTCTTATCCTCTGTCATCCCCTTCTCCTCCTGCCTTTACTCTTTCCCAGCATCAAGGTCTTTTCCAGTGAGTCAGCTCTTTGCATCAGGTGGCCAAAGTATTGGAGCTNACCAAGTCCTGGAGCTTGCTCAAACTCATGTCCATCAAGTCAGTCATGCCATCCTACCGTCTTATCCTCTGTCATCCCCTTCTCCTCCTGCCTTTACTCTTTCCCAGCATCAAGGTCTTTTCCAGTGAGTCAGCTCTTTGCATCAGGTGGCCAAAGTATTGGAGCTTCAGGTTCAGCATCAGTCCTTCCAATGAGTATTCAGGACTATACATGTATTAAGAATTTTTTTTAAATATAAAATATTGCCAAATACTATTTTTAAAGTCAGCTCAAATGATCAGGCAATTTTTTTTCCTTAATGTATGCTGGGATCAATTATGTTACAAGTTAAAATTAAATATTCTTGCATTTTAGTGCAAATTCTTCTTGGAAATGATGAATTCTTTTAATATACTGGGCTAATTCAACATGATAGACTTTCTGTTTATCATTTTTGTTTCCATGTTTATAATCATTATTGGCTTGAAGTCTCCTGATGTTGTGTACTCTCAAATTTTCTTCTTAGTATTATGCTCAGTGTATAAAACACATTGGGAAGCTTCTCTTTTTAATGCTCCAGAGGGCTTATGTATAAAAAAGACATTATTTGGTTTTGAAAGCTGGAAAGAACCAGGCTATAAAACTGCCTAGTCCTGAGGCTATTTTGGGAGGCAATTCTTTTATGACTTTTTTTCAATTTCTTCTCTTGTTGTTCTATTCCATTTTCTACTTCGTGAATATGTTTTAGTTATTTATGTGTTTGAGATTTTCACATTTGTCAGCTCACCATTTTCCCTAGACATTCTCAAAATTAAGAAATGCATCTTGCANCCAGCATTTCTCATAATGTATTCTGCATGTAAGTTAAATAAGCAAGGTGACAATATACAGCCTTGATGTACTCCTTTTCCTATTTGGAACCAGTCTGTTGTTCCATGTCCAGTTCTAACTGTTGCTTCCTGACTTGCATACAGATTTCTCAAGAGGTAAGTCAGGTCGTCTGGTATTTCCCATGTTAATGCAAAGTGATAAAAAAATACTTCATTTTCCTAGAGATAATCTTAGTAGGTGGATCATCATCTGCCAAGGAGATTGGAAATCCGTGAAATAATTCTCTGAATGATGAGACAGTCTCAAACAGCATTTCCTACTCTAAGATCTTATGATGAGATGAACCTTGGGACACACACTTCACACCTCTCTAACAAGATTTGATTTACATCTTCAAGAGTTTTGCGAGTGGAAAGAATGTGTTGCACCATGGTGTACTGGCATAAAGAAAAACGAGTTTGACTCAGACTCTGGAGACTTTAGTTCAAATTGTGCTTCACATTGGCTGTGGGACATTGGGTGTGACTCTTGTTAACATTACCAGTCTTCTGCTTCCAAACTAGAAGTTTTGAACTGGATAAATTTAGAATTCTTAGCAACGTCAAAATTCCTATATGCAACACAATGCCCATTTCTATTCACCTGTACCCATTTCATATTCCCTTTTCCTCAGAGGATCGGTGTCTCTTGATTGTTCTCCTTATAAACCTGAGAAAAGCTGATTTCTAAGTGAAAGTGAAGTCGCTCAGTCTTGTACGACTCTTTGTGACACAATGGACTGTAGCCCACCAGGCTCCTCTGTCCATGGGATTCTCCAGGCAAGAATACTGGAGTGCATTGCCATTTCCTTCTCCAGGGGATCTTCCCAACCCAAGGATAGAACCCAGGTCTTCTGCATTGCAGGCAGACCCTTTAACCTCTGAGCCACCAGGGATATTATTTAAAGAATAGTCAATAATTAATACCACTTATCCACTTATTTTCATTTTATTTCAGGTTTATTAAAATTATATGACTTCATTTCCTTATCAAAATAATCCCTCGTCATAGTAGAACAGGTAATTGCTATTACCTTTAACAGAAGAGCAATTCAACATATGAATACCGATGGTTTATTCATCATCACATCAGCTATAATAATAAAACCGGATTTTTATGTATGCCTTTTTGTTAATGTCCGGCTCCAGATGAAGTAGAATAATAGTATTATCCAACCTTAAATAGTTTCCCCTAGGCATCTCATCAATGATATATGTGAAGTTCTGAATCTAATTTTGTGTCTACTTGGTAAAAGCATGGTAAAATGAGGTCAGGAAAGTATATTCCTCTGATTTCTTTTCTTATTTAACAGTGATTACCTCGTCGGATCAGTCCTTCCGAGTTACCTTTCTTCAGTATTTAAATTTGCTTCTTCCACTAGAGCAGTCTTTGCTCTAGCTTTTGTCTCCTCCAATTTAATATTTTGGTCAGAGAAAACAACCTGGGACTATTGTAGAAGTAATTTCTGGGAGTGCAGATCTATTAATTATAGCATCAAGACATATGTTGTATACTTTATAGTATCAAGGTTTCTCTTCCTCCCAGAGAATAGCATTCTTATTATTTCCTCTCTTAAGCAGGTTCCTTATTCTCCGTTAGTGTGGTCGTCAGAGCACTGTCGTTGTCTGATAAAACAAAATCATTCAAGAGCAGATGAAGCTGTAATTACAATCAGAGTTCAAATTGTGGGAGATGAAATAAAATTAAATGTACTAACTTTGTGACATTTTGATTATCTGGAAATTCTCTCAGTCTGAAAGATGACTGTAGGTTCACATGTTACGTTTAAACATAGACACAAGAGGCTCCTTGTAAATCAAACAAAATTGTTCTGGACTGGGCTTTGCATGTATTTGCCATCTCTCCAGTTCTTGTGGAATTCTAGGTTTTGATTAAAGATTTAGTTGTGAATTATGGACATTTCCCCCTTTAACTTATGATTTGATAAAATGAAAAAATAATGTTCATATATTTTAAAACTGAAAAAAAAAATGCCTGTTTTCTTGGGAGGAAGGGAAGTAGTACAAGTTTCCAGGTTAAAATTTTTGCCTGTTCTTGTTTATTTTTTTTTTAAAATGACAAACCTAATAGGAAAGTCCTTCTCCTATACAGGTGACTCTTCAATTAAGATACCATTGTGTTTAGCAATAAATCAACATTCATGGAATCATCTTCACTTTGCTCACATCCTCCAGCTCACACAGCAGGATCTTCTTACACTTTTCAAACAGAAATGATAAGCCACCAGTTCAATCACTCCAAGAGCCACCAACAGTATCCAGCATTTTTATAAAAGAACACAGCAAAGTCCAAATTTTCTCCTGCAACTTTTCTTTCAACTTACCTTTAACGAGTGAGTGATAACATGGTCTGGGGAGAAAGAACCAGAAATCTAAAAACTTCCCCTTTTTGGCTGCTCCATAAGAGAATGGGGCAGTCATGCTAACCTCTTCCTTTCTAATGTTTACAAAAACTTAATCCATTGATCTAAGAAAGAAATGGAAATTTTTATTTCAGTTAAAGTTGAGGTTTATAATCTGGGCAAAGCATCTCAGAAAGCTCTGAGACATGTTATGCCTGTTAGAAGTCAAGGAACAGTTATATACATTTTTGAAACTTGAGGGCTGACATATTAAATGGTCCATAATTGACAGTTTACATAATCCAGTTATACGTGGTATGTGTTCCATTTGGGGATCAGGGAAGAATGTTGTGTTTAAGGAATTGTCTTAAGGATGCTAGGAGAATATTGCTTTTTATGTTGAGAAGGTATTCTGCTGATGGGGAAGATCTGGTCAGCACAAAGTGTACACAATGCACAGTCAGTAGACAGAGGAGACCAAAGGAAGAGAAGGGTTTTTTTTGTTGTTATTGTTTAAATTTACTTGTTTTGCCACAAAATATGATTTCATACTGATATGATGAATTGTTCCCCACTCAATGAGGAAGAATAAAAATTAAGTGTTAATTGGGAAAACAAATTAAAGTGTGTAATAGCATTATACAACTATAAGGTGAAGTTTAAACTTCTAATCTAGACCAGTTCTATCAGATTCTTCTTTAAGTCTTTTTGTAATATATCTATTTTCTGACAGATATACAGCCATAATAAATGTCTTCTACTGAACTCAGAAAAGAAAGTCATATTTACAGGAGACATTTTTTTTTTCTATTTTACTCTTTATACTTCAAATGATGCTATTTATTGTGTGTCTGTTGAGAAATCAGATTTCAGTTGCAGCACAACTAATTTCTCTTTGGATATCTGGGGAAAAAACCTAATTTTTCATGGGATCATTTTCCTTATCTTTAAAATGGGAAAATATTTAGTATCTGCTGCATGAGGAGCCTGGTAGGCTGTAGTCCATGGGGTCTCTGAGAGTTGGACACTTCTGAGCGACTTCACTTTCATTTTTCACTTTCATGCATTGGAGAAGGAAATGGCAACTCATTCTTGCCCGGAGAATCCCAGGGATGGCGGGGCCTGGTGGGCTGCCATTTGTGGGGTCGCACAGAGTCAAACATGACTGAAGCGACTTAGCAGCAGCAGCAGCAGCATGACCTCCATAGGGAATTTGGGGAAGAAAACAAGCTGAGAGAGAGAGTTTGTTGCATTTATCTGTACGGAAATGAGTGTGAGTCACCTGAAACTCAGCGATGCAATGACAACAATATATGTCATTTATTCAGGGCTTACTCCTTATTGGACTTGATCCTAAGTGCCTTCCATATATTTCTCGCTATTATTCTATGAGCCAGATATTAAGGCTAAGGAAAGCTAAATAACTTAATGTACATCATTTCTCAGAACCAAGTCTGTCTCTCTGCAGAGTCCTTTGAATCACTATTATCAGCTTCTTTTAAAACCTTTGCTTGGTCTATTCTCCCAGGTGATCAGTGTTTCATAAGACTTGTGTTCAAGTGTTTGGGGTGGAAGCCTCATTTTTCTCTTTAAATCACCTACCAGAAAAATGTGAGTAACTAAAGATTTGTTTATGTCTTAAAAGATAAACTCAAAATAAGATGGCTAAAATTATAAAAACTACTTATTTAAATCAAACCAAAACAAAGGAGAAAAGGAAAGATATACCCATTTGAATGCAGAGTTCCAAAGAAGAACAAGGAGAAATAAGAACACCTTCTTCAATGACCAGTGCAAAGAAATAGAGGAAAACAATAGAATGGAAAAGACTAAGGTTCTCTTCAAGAAAATTAGAGATACCAAGGGAACATTTCATGAAAAGAGGGGCACAATAAAGGACAGAAATGATATAGACCTAACAGAAGCAGAAGATATTAAGAAGAGGTGGCAAGAATACACAGAGGAACTATACAAAAAAGATCTTCATGACCTGGATAATCATGATGGTGTGATCACTCACCTAGAGCCAGACATCCTGGAATGTGAAGTCAAGGGGGCCTTAGAAAGCATCACTACGAACAAAGCTAGGGGAGGTGATAGAATTCCAGTTGAGTTATTTCAAATCCTGGGAGATGATGCTGTGAAAGTGCTGCACTCAATATGCTAGCAAATTTGGAAAACTCAGCAGTGGCCACAGGACTGGAAAAGATCAGTTTTCATCCCAATCCAAAGAAAGGCAATGCGAAAATATGCTCAAACTACTGTACAATTGCACTCATCTCACACGCTAGTAAAGTAATGCTCAAAATTCTCCAAGCCAGGCTTCAGCAATACGTGAACCATGAACTTCCAGATGTTCAAGCTGGTTTTAGAAAAGACAGAGAAACCAGAGAACAAATTGCCAACATTCACTGGACCATCAAAAAAGCAAGAGAGTTCTGGAAAACCATCTACTTCTGCTCTATTGACTTTGCCTTTGACTGTGTGGATCACAGCAAACTGGCAAAGTCTTCAAGAGATGGAAATTCCAGACCACCTGACCTGCCTCTTGAGAAACCTATATGGAGGTCAGGAAGCAACAGTTACAACTGGACATGGAACAACAAACTTGTTCCAGATAGGAAAAGGAGTACATCAAGGCTGCTTATTTAACTTATATGCAGAGTACATCATGAGAAACACTGGGCTGGAAGAAGCACAAGCTGGAATCAAGATTGCCGGGAGAAATATCAATAACCTCAGATATTCAGATGACACCACCCTTATGGCAGAAAGTGAAGTAGACCTAAAAAGCCTCTTGATGAAAGTGAAAGAGGAGAGTGAAAAAGTTGGCTTAAAGCTCAACATTCAGAAAATGAAGATCATGGCATCTGGTCCCATCACTTCATGGCAAATAGATGGGGAAACAGTGGAAACAGTGACAGATTTTATTTTTGTGGCCTCCAAAATCACTGCAGATAATGACCGAAGCCATGATATTAAAAGATGCTTACTCCTTGGCAGGAAAGTTATGACCAACCTAGATAGTGTCTTAAAAAGCAGAGACATTACTTTGCCAACAAAGGTCCATCTAGTCAAAGATATGGTTTTTCCAGTAGGCACGTATGGATATGAGAGTTGGCTATAAAGAAAGCTAAGCACTGGAAAGAACTGATGCTATTGAACTGTGATGCTGGAGAAGACTTGAGAGTTCCTTGATCTGCAACAAGATCCAACCAGTCCATCCTAAAGGGGATCATCATAAACGAGTCCTGAGTGTTCATTGGGAGGACTGATCTTAAAGCTGAAACTCCAATATTTGGCCAACTGATGCAAAGAACTGACTCATTTGAAAAGATTTTAATGCTGGGAAAGATTGAAGGCAGGAGGAGAAGGGGACGACAGAGGAGGAGATGATTGAATGGCATCACTGACTCAATGGATATGAGTTTGGGTAAACTCTGGGAGTTGGTGATGGACAGGGGGGCCTGGTGTGCTGCAGTCCATGGGGTCACAAAGAATCGGACACGACTGAGTGACTAAACTGAACTGAAACTATATTTCACCTTTAAAATGAGTAAGATTGGGAGCAGAATGGTTTTAGGTATTTGGTCAAAGCTGCTGCTTCTTATAGAGCTTGCAGAAATAGTTACAAGGCACAGCACTTTTAAAAATGGAAGGAGAAATAAACAGTTGTGCATTCTCAGGGACAAAATAATACACTATTTGCTATACACTTTGCTATAATACACAGTTAACAGTTGTGCATTCTCAGGGACAAAATAATCTTTGCTATAATACACAGTTATCTTTTTTTAATATAAATTTATTTTAATGGATGCTAATTACTTTACAATATTGTATTGGTTTTGTCTAAGTTAATGTTTTACACATTGATCAAAAAAACATTTATTGGATGTAATTTCAAAATCTTACGTATTTGTTTTTCATGATGAAAAGTCAGTATCCTATGTTGGATCGAAGATGTTGGCAACTGTTTTTTTAACCTAATTTAGTGAGTGAAGAATTTGGCTTCTCCTCTTTCATTAAGGGAAACAGAGAAGGCTTTGAGAGTTGTAATGTTTTAGAGTTTTGTAACTGACTCGATGAAGGGTGGTTAATTGATTTAAGGTCTATACTACCCATAGTTGGGCTACAGGGTTACAACAGACAATACACTGAGAGCTGAGTGTAGAGCCAAAGGTTTTATCTGCAAGGCTAAGTATTTTACTGCAAAACCATAAGAGGAGATACTTTTAAAGAAAGGGTTAGAGTTAATTTTTCTAGGAATGTATTTTATAAACAAATTGTTATTATTATAAATGTTCTGTCTGATAGTTAATCAACTGCTGAATGTATTTTACAACTTAATTCAGACTCTGACAAAAATAAACTAACTGCATTGGACTTCAAATTAATTTTTCATTATGGAAATTTTTGTTCTTGGCTCTTTATTTCCTCTACTACTCTTTATATAACCTCTTAATGAATTAATCTACCACACTATTTTCTAGTCTTCCATTATGACACTGAGTCATAGATTCACAAATTTCTAGTAGATGCGCTTTCTCTATATATTCACTTAGTGCCAAAAACTCAAAATGGAAAGCACTGAACTCATTCTGCTTCACACATTTACTCTTCCTCCTGAAAATCTGGTAATATCAACAGGGTTCTTTAAACGTATAGAAGCAATGTCAGACAATCACAGTTCCACTAAATTGTCACATGTCCACATCCACTTGGTCATAGATTTGTTCATTTCTTCATCTCACAACTAAATTGAGGACATTGTGACCTTTCATTACAAACCCTTCTGAGATCAATTTGCCTTAGAAGAGCATCTGACCAAGTTATAGCACTGATCAGATCACTGCTGTGTTAAATCAAAAGACAAGTCACTCCTAGCAACTCCATCTATTTTTTCCTGAGTAATTGTGAAAAGTACTGATATTGTAATTCACTATGAAAAGTGAAAATTTTGTGGTAGTCTTTCAGTTGTATCTGACTCTGTGTGACCCCGTGGACTGTACTCTCCGTGCTACTCTATCCATGGAATTCCCCAGGCAAGAATACTGGAGTGGGTAGCTATTCCCTTCTCAAGGGGATCTTCCCCACCCGGGATCAAACCAGGGTCTCCTGCATTGTAGGCTGAGTCTACCGTCTAAGATACCAGGGAAGCCCACAGTCCATTATAATCTCAGACTTTTATTATTCAGCTTTCATTCTCATTCTTTCTCTTTCCTTAACATATACTCACTCAGCAAGTACATAAATAGTATGTCTGGGTTCCTCAGCAGCCACAGAAATAATAATTGATGAAAGTGGTTAGAAGGATGGTACAGACAGAAGTCAACAGAGTTCTGGGTCTCCACCTTGTCTTCAATCAGAACTGCTTCTTATTTATCTAACTTACAAATTGAACTACCATTGATATTTTTGTCTAGAGAAGTGTTTTAAAGATCCCTGCCCTTTACAAGCATTTGTACTTAATACTTCCAAATGCAATTTGCTTTGTTGTTACTTTGTTATAATTACTTTCTGTTGCTTTGATGCTGAGGTTGAAACTTCAATACTTTGGCTACCTCATGAGAAGAGTTGACTCATTATCAAAGACCCTGAAGCTGGGAGGGCTTGGGGGCAGGAGGAGAAGGGGACAACAGAGGATGAGATGGCTGGATGGCATCACCGACTCGATGCACATGAGTTTGGATGAACTCCGGGAGTTGGTGATGGACAGGGAGGCCTGACGTGCTGCAGTTCATGGGGTCGCAAAGAGTCGGACACGACTGAGGGACTGAACTGAACTGAACTGAACTGTTGCTCCAAAATGTTGATGTGGGTTGATTCTTCTCAGAAATTTCTTCCATTCCAATTAAAAAGCACGGTCAGCATCCTTTCAGTCCAGACTCAAGTGCCCCCCACTCTTTTTTTCTAATAAGCTTTCCTGAATTTTTCCCAGTGAACTATGACTTCTTCCCATGCTGAACTTTCAAAGCACTTTGGATATATCGCCTTCTCTCTTGTACTGGCTTCCCTGATAGCTCAGCTGGTAAGAATCAACCTGCAGTGCGGGAGACCCTGGTTCAATTCCTAAGCTGGGAAGATCCACTGAAGAAGGGATAGGCTACCCACTCCAGTATTCTTGGGGTTCCTTTGGGCTCAGCTAGTAAAGAATCTGAGAAGGCAATGGCAAGCCACTCCAGCACTCTTGCCTAGAAAATCTCATGGACAGAGGAGCCTGGTAGACTGCAGTCCATGGGGTCACTACTAGTCGGATATGACTGAGAGACTTCACTTTCACTTTTCACTTTCACGCATTGGAGAAGGAAATGGCAATCCACTCCAATGCTCTTGCCTGGAGAATCCCAGGGACGGTGGAGCCTGGTGGGCTTCCATCTATGGGGTCACACAGATTCCGACATGACTAAAGCGACTTAGCAGCAGCAGCAACAGTAAAGAATCCACCTGCAATGCTAGAGACCTGGGTTTGATCCCTACATTGAGAAGTTCCCCTGGAAAATGGAAAGGCTATCCACTCCAGTATTCTGGCCTAGAGAATTCCATGGACAATATACTCCATGGGGTCGCAAAGAGTCAGATATGACTGAGAAACTTTCACTAGCTAGCTTTTGTGTAGTAAATTCCTGTGTATTTCATGTTTCTTGAGAGGTAGGTAGGAGCTAATTGAAGGGCAAAGATAAGGTCTTAATTTGTTTTCAATTTCCCAGCAAATTTATCATAGAACCTTGAACCTGGTATCCACTCAAATTTATTGGCTGAATAGATAACAGAAAGAATGTCAAAACATTAGCACATATTTTTCAAGGAAGCCACAGAAATTCATTCCCTAAGAATATTTCATCGTGTGATATAGACCCTTAAGCAATTTATGAATAGTTATGTTTGAAGAATCAATAGAGTTTCTATGAAAAGTAAAAAAAGTGTTAGTCACTCAGTCATGTCTGACTCTTTGCAACCGTGTGGACTATAGCCTACTAGGCGCCTCTATCCATGGAATTCTCCACGCAAGAATATTAGAGTGGTTAACCATTCCCTTCTCCAGACGATCTTCCCAACCCAAGGATCAAACCCAGATCTCCCTCATTGCAAGTAGATTCTTTACCATCTGAGTTACCAGGGAAGGTGTTCTTTTTAAAAATATATTGTTTCATTTATAAAGAAAAAAGTTATAAAAAATAGGTGTGTGCATTAATATCTTTTAATTTTCGAAATTAAGACAATAAAGCTTAAGACAGAGTAAATAAGAGACTTTTTTTAAAAGGGTTACATTTTCTGTTAGTAATTTATTCTATATAAAATAGAAAACTGGAATTGTTTATTGCAGAGGTCAGCATTTTCTTTTAATCATCCAGTTTCTTTATTAGAGTAGCTGTTTTTTTTCCATCTAATCTGCTGGCTCTGGCAGCATATGGCTTCCACCTTGAGTGGATCAGCATATCCTCCAAGTGTTCTGTGGAACTGTTCCTTCCTTTGACATTCTTGTCCAATTCTTGTTACTTTATGCTTTAATCAATTCACTCTGGCCAAAACTGCAATTACAATTAATCAATGTTCATATCGACAGAAACAGAACAATAATGAGAAACTGCTGATCAGTGATAAACATGTTTGGACCACATTTTATAAATAGCTTGCAGTACGGAAAGACTGGTCTTATTGACTAACTCATAAATGACTTACAATCTATTTTCGAGCCTTAACCAGGCAAGAGTATCTCAGAACAAACAGTAGAGTGGCTATGTTTCTAGTGAGAAAAGCAAAAATTATCATTGAGACTGTGAGTGGAATAGGAGTGCAGGTGGAGTCTGAGAGATGAATATAAGGATAAATCAAGGTTTATGCAGCAATAAGACAAGGGTATTTTACTCAGATTTGTAATTTCAAAACCATCCTCTAGATATGGCCTTACAGGTGGGCCTCAATTATTCCCCAAATAGTTGGCCTTTTGTATTAACTGGTTAACTTACTCATCCCACTTGTTCATAAAGTCAGAGTAGTTTTGCATTTGAAAATGTTGCTTAATGTATTCTTCTTCCTTCTTCCTACATATCAAATCCAATGTAAGTGTTAATTTACACCAATATGTAGTCTCTTTTTACCTAAGAGTTACTAACTGCTTTGTAAATAGTCTTCTATGATATACTTTCCTGTTCTATAAACCCTTCATCAGTATTTTAAGATCCTTAGCAAGATAGAAATCTACCTAAGGGCAAGAACTAAGTCTTAAAGTTCATTCACATCTTTAGAATTCTCAGAAATACACTGAGCACAAAATCAAACTCAAAATTATTTACTAAGTGATAGGCTTTGTAGCTAAAATTGTAAATTCAAGACTATCAGGGGCCAAGTAGGCCAAGTTAAATTAATAGATGTGATAAAGCAAATCAACTTTAAAATTGAAAAAAGTTTGCAAGTGAATGGGGGCGTTAGTGAAATGGAGGCTATAAAGCCTGTTCTAAAACATTAGAACTTCAACTCTACATTGCTAGAAGAAAACTTGGGCCCAATATTTCAAAATATACTAGATTTTCCAGAAAATTTATTATCAAAATTCTAGTAGAATATCTTAATTTTAAATTTTGGCAATATGTGAATTTCAGCCAGTCATAAAAATGAATAATTAGATAACCCCTGCTACCAATTATGAATATCCACATATCTGCCATATCTACATGCTACCAATTATGGAAGAAAGAAAAGAAAGTGAAGTCACACAGTTGTGTCCAACTGTTTGCAACCCCATGGACCGTAGCCTACCAGACTCCTCCGTCCATGGAATTTTCCAGGCAAGAGTACTGGAGTGAATTGCCATTTCCTTCTCCAGGGGAATCTTCCCAACCCAGGGATTGAACCCAGGTCTTCTGCAGTGCATGCAGACACTTTATCTTCTAAACCAACTATGAATACATCTTAATACATTGGTACTAGTGGCACAACTGATAAAGAATCTGCCTGCAATGCAGGAGACCTGGGTTTGATCCCTCTGTTGGGCAGAACTCCTGGAAAAGGAAATGGTTATCCACTCCAGTATTTTACCTGGAGAATCCCATGGACTGAGGAGCCTGACAAGCTACACTCCATGGGCTTGCAAAAGAGTAGGACACAACTTAATGTCTAAACAACACACAACAACAATATTAGTGAGTTTAGCTTCTAGCAAATTATATGTTTATCAGTTGATAACTCAGTGGATAAATGTGCCACTTTCTTAGGTGAAGCCAGATTAGTCTGTGTACATCCAGTTTTCATCGTTGTTCAGTCACCAAGTCATGTACAACTCTTTGTGACCTCATAGACTGCATCATGCCAGGCTCCTCGGTCCTCCACTATCTCCCAGAGTTTGCTCAAATTTATCTCCATAGAGTCAGTGATGCTATCTAACCATCTCGTCCTCTGATGCTCCCTTCTCCTTTTGCCTTGAATCTTTACCAGCATCAGGGTCTTTTCCAGTGAGTCTTCTCTTTGTGTCAGGCGGCCAAAGTACTGGAGCTTCAGCTTCAGCATCAGTCCTTCCAGTGAATATTCAGGGTGGATTTCCTTTAGGATTGACTGGTTTGATCTCCTAGCTGTCCAAGGGACTCAGGAGTCTTCTCCAGCACCACAATTCAAAAGCAACAGTTCTTTGGTGCTCAGCCTTCATTATGGTCCAACTCTCACATCTGTACATGACTACTGGAAAAACCATAGCTTTGATTACGTGGACCTTTGTTGTCAAAATGATGTCTGGGGAAACATAAAGGCCCAAAGATGACTCTGATTCCCTGCTACCCCAGTGCTTTTCTACTGAGTTATTAAACAAGCAAAAACAAAATAAAACAACAAAAATCTATCACACTGAATAGGACAGAAAAAAAGAAAAGAGATCAAATTGACTCACTGTTAAACTCTTTAGGATTTTATAACCTACTGAGGCTAGTTAAGACTACTAAGTTATTTTAAGCACCCTCTAACACTTCCTTCTTGTTTGGGTGTTATTTACTTAGAAATATATGTTTTTAAAGTTATAGTTAAAAGGAGTCTAAATGAACAAATATGCACTGTATCAAAAGGAACCCATTTCAAAGAATTAGCTGGGAAAAGGCATATCTTTCTCCTAATAAATGGTACCTTTACTATGATATATGCGGTCTGGTGATACACTATATTTACTTTAAATGAAATTCCTTGATGCAATATTGCTTTGATTTATAGGGTGGTTTTTTGATTTAGTAGGAGACGGTTTTAAATCAGATGGTGAGGTTGATTTACTAGAGAAGGTATTTGATTTGATAGATGATGTATCTTCTTCAGTATTCAATAAGTAATGATTCAATAGTAGATGTCTGATTTGGTAAGTGAACTATTAGATTTGATTTTGATCTATTTTCTCAGTAAGAGATACATTTATTTTAATAGTTGATGTATCTATTTTAATGTAAAATGTGTAAAATTTATGATTCCATGTTCTTTTTTTCTGCACTAGTGATTTATGAATTTTACTACTAATATATATGCTTCAATTAAAGGTAATATGGAACATTCATTACATCTAACTGCAGAGTTAAAATATTCTAAACCTACCTGAATGTTTTTCCTCTTTTCTGATAAAATGTTTATAATTATTAAATGATAAAATACATCTCAGCTCAAGGAAATCCAAACATATCTTGGTAGAAGCAAGGGTGTGAGTATATGTATGTTATGTTTTGAAATCAAAGTTAAGTTATATTGTAAATTTAATTTAGTAAATGTAGAATCTTCCCTTTTTTCCTTTCTCCCAGACAAAAGTGGATACTCAAGTTACTATTCTGTTTCCATCTTTACAAGCAAAGACTTTGCTGACAGTTTTCTTTTTACTTAGAAATACTGACTAGCCCAAACTTCTACCTTTGTTTGGATTTGTATTCAGGTTTTTTGTTTGCTTTTTTTAGCATCATGACTTACTTGTATGAAACTTCAGAGATTGATAAATGAATTTTACTTTAAACTTCAGTCAATAATTCTACCTGACATGTTTTTAAACCAACATTCATATTTGCTTAAAATGTAAATTGCTAGATCTGTGATTAGAAAAGCTATCTACCATTACCACATAAGCTGCAATATAAAATATGACCAAGATTTGAAAGAAACAAATTGCCTGATGTATGCTATCTTTGTGAAGATTTTCCTTTAAGTTTGTTACTATAAATTTGCTACCTAAGAGGAAGTCTGGCTGGAATGAGCAACATCAAGATAATCAGTCTTATGCTTCTTTTTTTTTTAAGATAATCAACAAAATTATTTTGCAAAAGTCCTAGAGAATGTATTGTCACCCGCGGTAATATAACCCCAGAGGATTTGAAAAATGATTCTTGGAAGTGATGGTGGGAAGAGTCTTGTTCTTTCTTGCTGTTTTTATGTCTAAAGAATGGGTATGTATATTGTTAGAAATGGAGACTAGGGACAATATCACCAAAGGCTCTTTAGAGGGGCCATGTTGAAAAAAAGTTTGAGAAACATCACTGTGAATGTGCTCAGTTGTTCACTCATGCCCGACTCTGCAGCCCCATGGACCTCCGCCTGCTAGGCTCCTCTGTCCATGGGAATTTTCCAGGCAAGAATACTGGAGAGGGTTTCCATTTCCTATTCCAGGGAATCTACCTGACCCAGGGATCAAACTCAGCCCTCTCATGTCTCCTGCACTGGCAGGTGGATTCTTTATCACTAGTGCCACCTGGGAAGCTCACCACTGTGATAGGGAATTTATATATACATTTATATAATATTATATATATATATATTTATTTACTTTAATTGGAGGCTAATTACTTTACAATATCATAGTGGTTGTGCCATACACTGACATGATTCAGCCATGGGTGTACATGTGTTGCCCATCCTGAACCCCCCTCCCTGCTCCCTCCCCATCCCATCCCTCAGGGTCATCCCAGTGTACCAGCCCTGAGCACCCTGTCTCGTGCATCGAACCTGGACTGGCGATCTCTTTCACATATGATAATATACATGTTTCAATGCTATTCTCTCAAATCACCCCATCCCCTTGCCAGAGAGAAGAACATATAAAAATATATCTTTTTACTTTAAAATATTCCGTGAATCCCTATACATTAAAGTAAGATTATGCCATATAACCTGGGTAAAATATGAGAGTATAAAGAGATTATTGATACTAATGACTGAATAATCTCTTACAGTCTCCATATTTACTAATGGCATTTCTATATCTTTGGATGGCTAGGTAAAACCTAATGGGAATCTGAAGGAAAGTCACATTAAGCCTAGGACAATCCCTATATTACAGAAAAGGAGATAAAAGCCTGGAGGGTTGAAGAAAATGTTACATGATTACCCCTCAAGGATAAAACAGACAGTATTACTGTATCAGAAGCCAGATTGTAGTAAATGACTATGAAAATCCCACTCAATTCTTTCTAAAATTTGCATTATTTTATTCTATTTTTATTGAAAATACAGTCTTTGGTTATGTTGATATGTAGATAGGCACTCTTGCCCACAATCATACAGTTTTGAAGCAGAACTACCATTTTAACTCTGTGCTCCTCAATCAAATGAAAAAAAGAAAATTTGCATGTGGGATCTTATTTCCCCAACCAGAGATCTAACCCATATGCCCTGCAGTGGAATCCTGGAATCTTAACCAATGGATAATCAGGGAAGTGGCCCTCAGTCCCATTTTAATTGTAATGCTTACAAACATACAGCTCTGTGCTTTTCTGTTCCTTGCGATTCTGTTTTTCTGAAACAGTATCTTTACGTAACAACTGTGAAAACATTAGCATTATCTTAAATTTACCGTTCTATACATTATCTCATTTAATTCTCCCAACCATACCATATCATAATCTGTGAAAGAGAAGAACATATGGATCTTGTCTCCATATTATGGATGATGTCACTGAAGCCTAGCGTAATTAACAACTTATAAATTAGTGGCAGTTAAGGTTCCACAGCTGGTAAGCGAAGAAAATTGAAAAAGAACCCAAGCAACCTGGCTGCTAAGTATCACTGACGAGTTAGATGGTGAAGCAAACATGGTTTGCTTTAGAATAGAATAGAATAGAAATGAAACAAAACAGGATATGCAGCCACGTTTCTTCAAAATACACCTCAGTCACTTCTCTCCTCTAGGGAGAAGTGTCTGGACCATTGTCTGAACCACTCCTCCAAATGGCAAATTCATTGTCTGGACCTTTCCTCCAAAAGACTCTTAACAAGCCTCCATGGAGACTACATCTCTCTAGAATCTTCCTCCAGCCTCCTGGATCTATCTTTTTCTTCATCAAGTACTTCTAAATCCACATTAGTTTATGAGTTATGCTTTGTGATTTGGTTTCTACCATTATGCTCTTCTGTGTACATGCATGCTCAGTCATGTTTGACTCTTTGCGACCCCATGGACTGTAGCCCGCCAGGCTTCTCTGTCCATAAAATTTTCCAGGCCAGAATACTGGAATGGGTTGTCATTTTCTTCTCCAGGGGGTCTTCCTGACCCAGGATTGAATCTGTGTCTTGTGCATTGGCAGGCAGATTCTTTACCACTAGGCCACCTGGGAAGCTAGATGCTCTTCTACCCATATACTAATCTCACCAAGAGGATAAAATTCTGCATTTTTATCTGTCTCTAGAAATTAAAGAAGGAAAAGTGATGGATATTTATTTTTTCAATGTCAAAATAATTCAGGATTTTTCAAGACTTTTTCAATGTCAAATGAACATACCTACAACCCATAAAATACATTAAAAAGCCATAAACATTCATAGTTATTTGAAATAATCTTCAGCATGCCCTAGGCATCCCCACTGTGACAAAGTCTTCAAGAGATCGTCCATCAAATTATACCTATCCAAATCATACCTCTCCTTATGCTGCTGCTGCTGCTGCTAAGTCGCTTCAGTCATGTCTGACTCTATGCGACACCATAGACAGCCTCCTACGAGGCTCCTGTGTCCCTGGGATTCTCCAGGCAAGAACACTGGAGTGAGTTGCCATGTCCTTCTCCAATGCATGAGAGTGAAAAGTGAAAGTGAAGTTGCTCAGTTGTGTCTGACTCTTAGCGACCTCATGGACTGCAGCCTACCAGGCTCCTCTGTCCATGGGATTTTCCAGGCAAGAGTACTGGAGTGGGGTGCCATTGCCTTCTCCACCTCTCCTTTTAGACCTCCCCTAACCATGTCTCTACCAGGAAACCTACAGTGACTAGCTTTTTAACTTCTTGTTTCTCTGAACTCCTACAGCACTTCAGTTCAGTTCAGTTGCTCAGTTGTGTCTGACTGTTTGTGACCCCATGGACTGCAGCACGCCAGGCCTCCCTGTCCATCACCAACGCCCAGAGTTTACTCAAACTCGTGTCCATTGAGTTGGTGATGCCATCTAATCATTTCATCCTCTGTCATTCCCTTCTCCTCCCATCTTCAATCTTTCCCAGCATCAGGGTCTTTTCAAATGGAATCTAATGCAATTAAATGTCAGCAGACTTTTAGGGTTTTTTATGTATATATTTTTTATTTTTTCTTTCTCTTCCTTTAGAGGTTGAATATTTCTCATGGGAAGATCATTTGCTAAAAGTATGTTAATTTCACAAGTGAAGACAGAATATTTGAAAACATATATTAGGAAATCATTAGGCAAGACACTTTGCTGCTAAATGTCTCCCTATTATTCTCATTGAATATATTCTTAACCATTTTGTAGAAATAAAATAGGGAGATAATAAAATAAAACCATGTGAAAAAGATACATTTGAAAAAGGTATGTTTGAAAAGCAAAAGAGGTCAGATCATTAAAACAAGTAAAGCTGAAAGTCAGGCTTAATTATAATATATACAGTCTTACTATGGTTTTGACATCCTTCCTGCCTTCACTTTTTAATAGTGTGACAATTTATCCAGTTCAGTAGCAGTATTAAAATGTTGTACCACCGAAATGCAACTATAAATGTGGCCTGAGAGTTGAAGGAATTTTGAATTGTCAGATAGTACATGGATCATTAACCATTTTCAGGAAGAAAGGGTCCAAAAATGGATTTTGACATAAGTAAAGTCAAGAACATGATTCATGCAGTTGTTCTAAAGATTGTATCTGGGTTAAAATACCCAGATGGAATAGAGTTTACAAGTTCATTTTTATAAGCAGAGTCATATTTCTCAAAAGGCAGCAACAGTAAAGGGGTGGAGAGACCAAAACACCAGTTTTACATTGCAGTAGATTATTAAAACATGACATTTAACAATTGAAAGTAACTGTAAAGAGGACTGTTCTGCACTCAACTGTATTCTTCTACAATTCATAGGTTGAAGCCCTTAGTTCCTCAGATGTGACCAAATTTGGAGAAGAGCCTTTAAAGAGGGACTTAAGTTAAAATGAGGTCATTAGGGTAGGCTCTAATTCAGTAATCCGATATGACTGACATCCTTTTAAGATTAGGACACACAGACACCAGGGACTCAGGAGCACAGAGGGACAACTGTGTGAAGATACAAGGTAAGTATGGCAATCTGTGGATCAAAGAGAGGGGCCTCAGAGGAAACCAACCCTGCTGACACCATTTTTTGTTGTAAAAATACCCATTCTGTGAGGAGAGTGTGTGTTTATTCTATGAGGGGGGCGGAGAGAGAGAGAGAGAGAGAGAGAGAGAGAGTGTGTGTTTGTGTGTGTATGAATGTGTGGTTTTGGTGTGTGCTTGTGGGGCAAGGGATTATGGCAACCCTAGCAGACTAACACATTGATTTAGAAAAAATTCTTTTCCCCAAGCCTGTTCTAAATATTAAATCTGAATTTTCTAAGTATGATTCTGCTAATATCAAATTATTTTATATTTAAGTGATGCTTTATGATCTGAATGTTTGTATCCCCCTAAAGTTCATGTTCTGGAATTTTAACACCCAAGATAATGGTATCAAAATGTAGGGCTTCTGGGTAGTGAGAGATCATGAGGGCGGGGCCCTCATAAATATAGTTAGTTCCCTTACAAAAGAGGCCTCCAAGAGAGATCTGTCACCCTCTTCACCTTGTGTGGACACAGTGAAAAGATGTTCAGGAATCAGAAGATGAGCTCTCACCAGACATAGAGTGTGCTGGAACCTTGACCTTGGACTTCCCAACCTCCAGGACTGTGAGACTTAGATCTCTGTTGTTTTTAAGTTACCCAGTTTATCATAGTTTGTTATAGCATCCTAAAAGTAAAAACTTAAACAATTGTGTGATTTTGGGGTATGATTAAAAAGTCAGTTTTATATATGTCTCTACTTTTCAAATATTTGACTTGAAATTAATTTAACCTGTGTAGTTTAAATAATTTTCTACTCATGTTACATCTTCATAATAACAGGAATGATTGAAATGCAATGAAGCAGTAAAGTTGCAAATATTGTGTGTGGCTATGAAATTTTAAGTTTTCTTAACAAAAAAAGAATCATTTTTATGTGGAAGTAGAGCTCTGGATTAAGAGTGAAAATTATTTTATTATTAAGAAGATTTCCTTGTCTTCCTGAACCTCTTTCATTAATAATCAAATCACTGTGTAAGCTTATCTATAATATCCTAAAGTAGAATGTGTAAGAAAGTGCAGTTCTTTATTTACCTTTTCCAAAATTCTTCAGCTGTCCTGAAAACAGGGCAACAATCAAGATAATTATGAAATGATAATAACTAACTTTGATTATATACATCGTATATACTGTGAATAGTTAGGTAATCGTTAGGTACTGTTATTTACATTTTACATATGAGATAACTGAGACACAGAGAAATTAATTCACCTAAGATGTCAACTTACAAGAAAGGATTTGACCATAAATAATCAGACTCCAGAGTCCAACTACTTAGATTTTATGCTTTATTGAATAAAGCTTAAAATAATTTTATTTAAATTTTTATAAAGCAATTGAAATAATTTATTTGTTCAGGAACTTCAGATACTGTGGTTCAGACTCACCCCTTGCAATCTTAGAAACAGCACATTGTAAAATCCAGATTTGGTTGGTCAGCATATAAAGCTAAAACAAGCACATAATGAAGGCCCCCTCTCTAAATTATATTTATGATAAGTATTTAGTATTCTTCTCTTTTAATGTTCTTTCATCTCCTTTCTATCCAATTCAAATTATTCTTCTCATATTCCTTAGCTCAAAGTAGAAATTTTTGCCCCTTCTCCAGCTCATATATATTAAGTCTCAAGCGTGTTGATGTTGTTTTCGCTTTCTGCTAATGTCATTGGTTTCTCTCTCTTGCCTTAAGTTTTGAAACTCTATTTTCTGATTACTTTCTCTGAGGTTCAGAGTCAGTCTTTCCATATTTGTGAGATTCCAGTCATAAGGCAACATTTCCTCTCTGGCTCCTCAGTCAGCCTGTATTAACTATCACTTCCTTCCTTTTATAACATTTGCAATTTAGCTTAAACATTGGTAATCCTCTCCCCCAGCTTCATGTAAGGAGCTTGTCTCAAATTACCCAGATTCTGCTATTTACCGCAAGTTATGAAATTCCTGGGTACTGGGATTTTAAACTGTGAAATTTACATTCCAAGGTGCTTAAAAGACGCAATAAATGTCTGGTAAAAACACACACATTGTTCTATATTCTGAAAGTATGACTTGGGTATACATTTTTCTAGGAAATAGGCTTGATTCTTTATGTGAGTATCCCTTTATTAGGACATGTTTATTTCATACTTCATACTTTCTAAAATCTATTAAAAGCTGTCATATTCTTAATCCACATATGATCTTCTGAACTTTTGGGAGCTGATATTGCCATTGTGTCATTAATGTGCATTTTATCAACTTTCTCTTTAAAACATTTTGACTATTATTTAGGGTATATAAAATAATTGGCTGCTGTCCTCAAAGAACTTCAGTTAAAATAGAAAATTTGTATTAATGTTGAGGTCATTTCTTGCTCTGTGATAATAAGAAAAGTATTCATTTACAGAAACAACTCAGTAGTTCTCAAAAAATCAATTTCTGTTATTTTAAAGCAGATGTCTTCTTAATGCATACTAGAAACTTTTTTAGTGTTCTTGACATAATTAGAAGCCTGGTAGATTGCAACACTACTTTGCAATGAATTGGCCCTGCATCTGTCTGCTTTCTGAAGGAAAATAATTTTCTACTAATACTGGCCTGGTAGTGTCAATCATGATGGAAAAACCAACATCTTGCAAAACAATAACAACAACAACAAAAACCAATATGACATGATCTAAATCTTAGCCACTTCCTCTCTTCTTTCATTCATTCAACATATGTATTTTTGAGGGAGGCCTACTATGTGCCAGTTATAAAAGTTTAAGGAAGTTTGGACTTCTAGGTTGATGAACAAAGCAAATATCTGCCCTCTTGGTGCTCATATATTGAAAAGAGAAGAGAGACAATCAAAAATAAACATAATGTATGGTCTGTCAAGAGGTGATAAGGGCTATCAAAATTTTTGTTAAATACAGCAGTTATATGCAGATGACACCCACCCTTATGGCAGAAAGTGAAGAGGAACTAAAGAGTCTCTTGATGAAAGTGAAAGAACAGAGTGAAAAAGTTGGCTTAAGGCTCAACATTTGGAAAACAAAGATCATGGCATCCAGTCCCATCACTTCATGGGAAATAGATGGGGAAACAGTGGAAACTGTCAGATTTTATTTTTCTGGGCTTCAAAATCACTGCAGATGGTGGCTTCAGCCATGAAATCAAAAGATGCTTACTCCTTGGAAGAAAAGTTGTGACCAACCTAGATAGCATATTCAAAAGCAGAGATATTACTTTGCTGACTAAGGTCTGTCTAGTCAAGGCTATGGTTTTTCCTGTGGTCATGTATGGATGTGAGAGTTGGACTGTGAAGAAAGCTGAGCACCGAAGAATCCATGCTTTTGAGCTGTGGTGTTGGAGAAGACTCTTGAGAGTCCCTTGGACTGCAAGGAGATCCAACCAGTCCATTCTGAAGGAGATCAGCCCTGGGATTTCTTTGGAAGGAATGATGCTAAATCTGAAGCTCCAGTACTTTGGCCACCTCATGTGAAGAGTTGACTCATTGGAAAAGACTCTGAGGCTGGGAGGGATTGAGGGCAGGAGGAGAAGGGGATGACAGAGGATGAGATGGCTGGATGGCATCACTGACTCNGTGACCAACCTAGATAGCATATTCAAAAGCAGAGATATTACTTTGCTGACTAAGGTCTGTCTAGTCAAGGCTATGGATCTTCCTGTGGTCATGTATGGATGTGAGAGTTGGACTGTGAAGAAAGCTGAGCACCGAAGAATCCATGCTTTTGAGCTGTGGTGTTGGAGAAGACTCTTGAGAGTCCCTTGGACTGCAAGGAGATCCAACCAGTCCATTCTGAAGGAGATCAGCCCTGGGATTTCTTTGGAAGGAATGATGCTAAATCTGAAGCTCCAGTACTTTGGCCACCTCATGTGAAGAGTTGACTCATTGGAAAAGACTCTGAGGCTGGGAGGGATTGAGGGCAGGAGGAGAAGGGGATGACAGAGGATGAGATGGCTGGATGGCATCACTGACTCGATGGACGTGAGTCTGGGTGAACTCCGGGAGTTGGTGATGGACAGGGAGGCCTGGCGTGTTGCGATTCATGGGGTTGCAAAGAGTCGGACAGGACTGAGCAACTGAACTGAACTGAACTGATAAATCTATTAATTTTAAAAATAGGCCAAAATAGTAAGGAAATAGTATGGGGGACTGGCATTTTGCAAATTTGAATAGTGTAACCAAGATCAGCCTCCATATAGTGAGATATTTGAGTGAAAACTTAAAGGAAGGCAAAGAGCCAGTTATGTGACTATGTTGGGAAAAAGAATTCCAGGCAGAGGGAATGGCCCTTGCAAAGACTCAATAGAGGGAAGAACCCAAATTTCTGAAAAAGAGTAAGGGAGCCACTGTGGCTAAAACACAATGAACCAAGGGAATAGAGGTAGAAAGGTGACTTAGAGAGGTAAGGGGGTGGGGTTGGGGTTGGGCCAGCATGTAGAGCCTTATAGCCTGTCCTAAGAAATGGACTGAATGAGGTAGATGAGCCATTGCAGAGCATTTAGTGGAGCTGCTTCCATTATGCTCGCCTGGAGAATCCCATGTACAGAGGAGCCTGGTGGGCTACAGTCCATGGGGTCACAAAGAGTTGGACGTGACTGAGCAACTAAGCACGCACAGACAGTATGATCTTACTTATATTTTTTAAAGTCTGGTTTTGTGATGGACAGACAGATGCTGGTGGTGACAAGCAGAACAACACGGAAACGAAGAAGATGACTTATGTGAGGTGACAGATGATGATGACAATGATGGGGGGCTGAAGGTCAGATTCTGGAGGGAGGTACACAGGACGATACACATACATGCACCCACACACATACAACCATAATATTTTCTACATTTTATTATGAAAATTTTAAATGTGAAGAAGAGTTAGAATAGTGCAATAAACATTTATTACCCTAGACCTAAATATTTTATCATATTTATCTTTGAAAAATATTTAAAAGTGGCAGACATCTTATATCTTCATCTTGCAATATTTCATCATCTGAAAATCAAGGACTCTATCACTCACACATCTAGTATATTTTCAAAGTTTGTGAATTACTTTGAAAATATACTTTACAAGATATAGTGTGTATATATGTATGTGATTCCAAGTCTGAATTTAATCCAGTTTTATGCACTGAATAATTAACTAAATTAACAGCAGCTAATTTAGAACTGCTGTTTATTTGTTTGCTATTCAGTCAGTTCAGTTCAGTTCAGTCACTCAGTCGTGTCTGACTCTTTGCAACCCCATGAATCGCAGCACGCTAGGCCTCCCTGTCCATCACCAATTCCCAGAGTTCACTAAGACTCACGTCCATCGAGTCAGTGATGCCATCCAGCCATCTCATCCTCTGTCATCCCCTTCTCCCCCTGACCCCAATCCTTCCCAGCATCAGAGTCTTTTCCAATGAGTCAACTCTTCGCATGAGGTGGCCAAAGTACTGGAGCTTCAGATTTAGCATCATTCCTTCCAAAGAAATCCCAGGGTTGATCTCCTTCAGAATGGACTGGTTGGATCTCCTTGCAGTCCAAGGGACTCTCAAAAGTCTTCTCCAACATCACAGTTCAAAAGCATCAATTCTTTGGCACTCAGCCTTCTTCACAGTCCAACTCACATCCATACATGACCACAGGAAAAACTATAGCCTTGAGTAGATGGACCTTAGTAGGCAAAGTAATGTCTCTGCTTTTGAATGTACTATCTAGGTTGGCCATAACTTCTTCCAAGGAGTAAGCGTCTTTTAATTTCATGGCTGCAGTCACCACAAGTGACTGCAGTGATTTTGGAGCCCACAAAAATAAAGTCTGACACTATTTCCACTGTTGCCCCATCTATTTCCCATGAAGTGATGGGACAAGACGCCATGATCTTCGTTTTCTGAATGTTGAACTTTAAGCCAGCTTTTTCACTCTCCACTTTCACTTTCATCAAGAGGCTTTTTATTTCCTCTTCACTTTCTGCCATAAGGGTGGTGTCATCTGCATATCTGAGGTTATTTATATTTCTCCTGGCAATCTTGATTCCAGCTTGTGTTTCTTCCGGTCCAGCATTTCTCATGATGTACTCTGCATAGAAGTTAAATGAGCAGGGTGACAATATACATCCTTGATGTATTGAAACCAATCTGTTGTTCCATATCCAGTTCTAACTGTTGCTTCCTGACCTGCATACAGGTTTCTCAAGAGGCAGGTCAGGTGATCTGGTATTCCCATCTCTTTCAGAATTTTCCACAGTTTATTGTGATCCACACAGTCAAAGACTTTGACATACATTCCCTTTAAAAATGTAGAATGTTTGTCTTATAGAAAGGTATATCCATTAGACTTCCCTGATTTGTAAGACTGGTATTGTTTAACGTTGCCTCTATTTCCTAGAAATTGGAAGCAAAATTTGTCTTGGTTAGATTCATATTGTTGACAAAGAGACTTCACTGGTGCTGTGTGAACTTGATTATGTAACATATCATGAAGCTGTAATATCCAATTAGTAGAGAAGCTAGAAGATATGCAATCAGAAGTCACTTGAAACAGTTCTTTGGCTCTATGTTGTTATTTTATCAACTTGACATGCAGTCAGATTACTTTTTTCCATTTGTTTTTAGTTTTAAGGTTTTTTAAATTTTTTTTATTTTCTTTGAACTGTCCTAGTAAGAACACTTAGAAACGTCTTGCCTCCATCTCTACCTTGCCTACTCTGTCCTATTCTCCCCCTACAGATTAGGATTGGCAACATTTTTCAAAGACCAGAGTGTAAATGGGCTTCCCTGGTGGCTCAGCTGGTAAAGAATCTGCCTGCAATGCGGGAGACCTGGGTTTGATCCCCGGGTTGGGAAGATCCCCTGGAGAAGGAAAAGGCTACCTATCCAGTATTCTGGCCTGGAGAATTCCATGGACTGTGTCGTCCATGGAGTCCCAAAGAGTTGGACACAACTGAGCAACTTTCATTCACTTCACAGAGTGTAAACACTTTGGGCAGCATAGGTCATGTGGTCTATTTTGAACTACTCAGCTCTGCTACTGTAATGAGGAAGCACCCACACAGTATGCACAATAGTGGGTGGGGCTGCGTTGCAGTGACTTCATTCACTAAAGCATGCAGCAGACTGTGGGGGTCTATGGACGCAGTTTGCTGACTCCTGCCATAGACGACTGTTTTATAAATTTAGCTTCTACCTTGCTCTTCCTGTGTTTCTTCTTGCATCTTCTTTTTCTTCCTTAAAAATAACAGTATATATATTGTTATGCACTTTGTTAATTTTATTTACACCACACAGAGTATGCATATACACACAGAGTCTCTCTCTCTCTCTCTCTCTCTCTCACACACACACACACACACACACACACGATAGCCACACATGTTATCTTCTTCATTCTTTTAAAAATCTATATAGTTCTTCATTGCATGGATATATTATGATTTATTAAAGCAAACTTGTATTGGGCATTTGGATTATTTTTCATCTTTTGCTGCTACTGATAACAACTGAGTGACCTTGGTATAACATGTGATGTGCTCAGTTGCGTCCAACTCTGCGACCCTATGGACTGTAGCATGCCAGGCTCCTCCGTCCATGGGATTTTCCAGGCAAGAATACCAGAGCTGCTTGCCATTTCCTACTGCAGGAAAGTGAAAGTGAAAGTTTATTCGCTCAGTTGTGTCTGACTCTTTGTGACCCCATGGACTGTAGCCTACCAGGCTTCTCTGTCCATGGGATTTTCCAGACAAGAATACCAGAGCTGCTTGCCATTTCCTACCCCAGGAAAGTGAAAGTGAAAGTTTATTTGCTCAGTTGTGTCTGACTCTTTGTGACCCCATGGACTGTAGCCTACCAGGCTCCTCTGTCCATGGGATTTTCCAGGCAAGAGTACTAGAGTGGGTTGCCATTTCCTTCTCCAGAGGATCTTCCCAACCCAGGGAAAGAACCTGGGTCTGCCACATTGTAGCCAGATGCTTTACCATCTGAACCACCAGCGAAGTCCATTTCCTACTCCAGGGGATCTTCCCAAACCAGGGATAGAACCCTCATATCTTGTGTCTCTTTCATTGTCAGGCGGATTCTTTACCACTGAGCCAGATGGGAAGCCCATGAGATATAATAAAATATCATAAGTTTCTATTTATATCTCTATATCCAGGTCTACCCTAGAAGTAGAAAGACTGGGTCAAAAAGGACACATGTTTGTAGTTTTGTTCAATATTGCAAAATACCTCTTCACCTGGATTCACCACTTTTTACTCTCAATGTCAAATATATGAGCATGGCACTTTTTCCATGGCATTGCAACAGACTGTGCTGTCAAGCTTTTAAACTTTTGCACACATGGTATATGAAAAATATCATACAATTACACTGTAATTGTAATTTTCATTTGTCTTATTATAAGTGAAATTGAACATCTTTTCATACATTGAAGGGCCATTAGCTGTTCTAGTTCTGTGAATTGTCTATTCTTTTTACTCTCTTTTTATTGGGTTCCAGGATATATTTTAAAATTAGAGCCAACTGGCCTTCCTAACAGATCAAATGTGTTAAGTGATAAAAAGAGATAAATCAAGTATAACTCTAAGGTCTTTGTATTCAACTGGAAAGATGAAGCTGCTTTAAAGTGAGATGGGGAATGGTGTGATTAGAGTAGGGTCAGATCATCAGGTCAAGAGATTAAGATTTCTGTTTTGGACACTGTAGAGTTAAATCTGTCAATGAGACATCTAGATGGAGAAATGGAGAGGTGTTTGGATATATGAGCCTGGATGTGGTAAAGAGGCCTGTGATAGATACGGAAAACTAGGAATCATTGGAGAAGAAATGCTAATGAATGAAATGAGACCAATGAGGTCACAAAGAAATTATGGGTAGAGAAGAGAAGAAAAGCAAGGATTCAGTCTTGATTATTTGACAGAATGATAGAAGAGGAAGCTCTAGTAAAATATTGATGGAGAATAAAATAAAAAAAAAAAAAAAAAAAAAAAAAAAAAGGAGGACATGGTGCCNAAATTATGGGTAGAGAAGAGAAGAAAAGCAAGGATTCAGTCTTGATTATTTGACAGAATGATAGAAGAGGAAGCTCTAGTAAAATATTGATGGAGAATAAAATAAAAAAAAAAGAAAAAAAACAGGAGGACATGGTGCCCTGCATCCAGATAAAGAACTTGTATCAAAGAGAAATGTGTGACCAAGGCTGGTGATAAATCTAAGAAAATAAAGATAGTTAATTTAGCATTGACAAGTTGAAGTTCTATTCTCTTGGAACTTACTCTGGAGCTTCAATTCAGAGCCTTCTTCCATCACTCCCAGTTTTACCTGGCTGGCTCTTTGTCATGCTTAAAATTTATTTGCACAGTGAAACTTCTGTAGACTATCATACAAACATATTACCATGATTTTCTCTTCCTGCTCCTAGAATTCTCCCTTACAGAATGGAAAATGTCTCTCTTAAAGCATGTTGTCTTTCTCTTACCCTGTGACAGACACTCTCTGAAGGCAGGAGTCATTCCTATCTTTTTTGTAGCTGAACTACAAGGTGACTTTGTAGACACACAGAGTTCAACAAATTTTTATTAACTAAGCACTATTATATATATATGTGTCCATTTGTATACTATCCCCACACATGAGTTATTTAAGCACCCACTCTTATCTTTATTCATTTAGTACTGTCAGGCCTGTTTTTCATAAATAAATTACCATACATAAATATTCCATTTAATTCCAAAATTTGTACTTTTAAGAACTGGAAATATATGAAGCAGGAAATCTGTATCTCAGGTGTTATGGTATAGTAGAAATACCAACAAACTGGAGTCAGAAACTGAAGCTTTGACTGTATCCCTGTATTTATTAACCTTTTATATCAGTTGAGTCTATTAACCTTCTGAGCTTTGTTTTCCAGTGGCACAAGATGATACATAGTGACACAGAGAAATCTTCTAGGAGGGAAGAGCCAGGAAGCTTCAGAAGAGGCCTCATGGAGAATTGTTCCAACCAAGAAACTTGCCTTACAGGCTCAGAAAAGTGAAAATGTATATAATGGCTCTTCTGAGTATCATGCAGAAATGTACACAGACTCTTTATCATTTAGAAAAGGAAATAGCCATCTAGAGTTAGGAGCATTCAAAGTCCTTATGACAGCCCATTTCCTTGTTGATGAAGAAAACTAAATCATTCTCAGAAGTGTCCTTGGAAGGTATAATCTTAATCAGACCAAAGAGAGTTCAACAAGTTGAAAGTTTATGTCAGGAAAAACATTCTAAATCTTTCACTTCCTACTGAGCACTGGCTTTCCATGGGATCAGCTACCCAAAGCCAGTTAGCTAAAGAAACCCTCCATATTACTATGTGACCATGTGTGTTATTGTTCTGCAATCATCTTTGCCCTATATTTCCATACGTCTTAAAACCGCCTTATGAGTAATACTTTATTTCTACAGTTTTGTGTCCATATCTTCAATCAAGAGGAAAGCTGGCCTCTTATAGGGAGCTTTTGTGTATCCAGGCTCTTATAGACTCTGTGCTGATACAACTGTGTTTTTGCCAAATGTTCCTCTATTTGACAGCATGTGTCCATGCTAAGTCATTTCAATTGTGTCTGACTCTTTGTGACCCTATGGACCGTAGCCTGCCAGGTTCCTCTGTCCATGGGATTCTCCAAGCAAGAATACTGGAGTGGGTCCTCCAGGGGTTTTTCCAGACCTAGGGATCAAACCTGAATATCTTAAGTCTCCTGCATTGGCAGGTGGTTTCCTTACCACTGGCGCCACCTGGGAAGCCCCTCTATTTGACTACTAAGACACTTTAGTTGTGTCTGACTCCGTGCAACTGTACGGTCTGTAGCCTGCCAGGTTCCTCTGTTCATGAGATTCTCCAGGCAAGAATACTGGAGTGGGTTGCCATTCCTTTTCCAGGGGAACTTCCCAACCCAGGGATTGAACCCATATCTCTTATGTCTCCTGCATTGACAAGTGGGTTCTTTACCACTAGCACCCCCTGGGAAGCCCTATTGGGTTCAAATTTGGGCTCCACTTCCCTACCACTTGTGTCATCTATTTGACCATGAGCAATTTGCTTAACTTTCTAAGCCTTATTTTCCTTGCCCATTAATGGTGATAGTAACAATGAGCATTTTGTGTTAACTTTTATAAAAACTGAATGATATTGTTCAAATAAAGCTTATAGTTCAGTTTCTAATATAAATTAGACATTCAATAAATATTAGCTTTTTTATTATAAAGTGCAAGTATATTTCTAAGTTTTGGGAAACACTTCACCTTTTCTCTTTAAGAAATGAATCACATATACAGCTATACTCCTTTTCAGAAAAAAAAAAAAAGTGTTTTGATAACCATTCCTTGTTTCTTTGGAATGAGCATCCATATTTTGGCGGGACAAGACTCTTTTTAAAAAAAATATTTGTTTTATAGTTGAAGGATAATTGTTTTACAGAATTTTGTTGTTTTCTGCCAAACATCAACGTGAATCAACCATAGGTATACATATGTTCCCTCCTTGAAATGCCCTCCCCATTCCACCTTTCTTTCACTTGATGTCTCTATGGTTCAAAGGTAGGGTTCAATTCCAGATTCACTGTGGAAGACATGTTGATTCAAACACTACCAAATATGAATCAGGACATACATCACAATGCCTTTGGCTACAGTGAATAACTGCATAGCTCAGGTACGGTACTACAGTAATAACTTGGGCAAGATGACTCAGTCAACGTGAAAGTGGGTATGGGAGGATGAGTCTGAAAGTAGAAGTCGAAGGAGAAGTGAGTATGGACTAGCATCTGAACCTTTGGATCAAGCCATGCCTGAAAGCAATTTGACTTTTTAACTTTTCACTTAGATGAACCAAGTTATTTTTTTGTCTTAAATTAGTTTGGGTTGGATTTTCTGTTATTTATAAACTAACACTTATTGTCTTATATAGCATATGGCACAGAGCTTTGCTGTGTTTTCAATATACAGCAAAGTGATTTAGCTATACATATATATATATGTGCTTATATATATACATATATGCATGTGTATATATATACACACATATATATGGGCTTCCCTGATGACCCTGTGGCAAAGAATCTGCCTGCAATGCAGGAGTCGTGTGTTTGATCCCTAGGTCAGGAAGATCCCCTGGAGGAGGCATGGCAACTCACTCATTCTTGCCAGGAAAATCCCAAGGACAGAGGAGCCTAGTAGGCTCTACAGTTCGTGGGGTCTCAAAGACTTGGACACAACAGAAGCGACTGAACACACAGGCATGTGTGTGTGTATGTGTGTATGTGTGTGTGTGATTCTGTTTCATTGTGCTTTATTGCAGGATGTTGAATATAGTTCCCTCTGCTGTGCAGTAGGACTTTGTTGTTTATCTATTTTATACATAGTAGTGGGTATCTATTAATCCCAAACTCCTAATTAGTCCTTTCTCCACCCCCTTTTTCTCTTTGGTAAACAAGTTTGTTTTCTATGTCTGTTGGCCCAGAGCCTTTTGGAAAATTCAACTGAAAGAACTCACAGTCAGTTAACTGGTAAAAATGGAATAAAATAGATAACAATGTGACACTTTAGCTACCTGTTTTTGTGTCATCATTATTTTAAAGTAAGATCCTTTACAACCAGAATATTTTCAAATGAAGAGGAACACATGTTACTGTCACTATTTCTCACATTGTTTAGTCACCCTTTCTCCTCATAGAAGCCTCTAAGGAAGTAAGTTCCAGTTCAGCTGTGAGAAGCAGTCTCCCAAATGTGGGAGGTGAAGAGGCAGGACTACATGACCGCAGAGTTCCTGTAGCATCTTCATTGCGTCTCTGTCTCCTGGGGTTTATTTGTATATTTCACATCCTTGAGATAACAAGTAGATAGGTCATGTATACAGCTTTGCAGAATGAGATCCACACTTGGCTAAAAGTTCCACTGACTATTTAATGTTTCTTTCATTAAAGAAAAACAAATAACCAGCTTCAAGAGGAGCTTGTTCCCCTATAGGAAAGAGACAGTGTGTTTATATCTCAATAGATAAGCCTCAACCAAAATTTCTTTGGTATTATATGACTCACAAGAATTATTTTGTGTTTTTGAGTAAATCTATATGGAGGTTTCAAATAATGGCAAACAATACCCATAAATACTTAACAGAAATCTCATTCTAGAAAAGACATGGAAAAAATATATGTGTAAATGATATTTAGCTGTACTTCTAGTCTCTCCAAAGTGAACAAATTTAGTGTTACTAATATATTAGTATAAAAATAGTATATTAAAATGCTATTTAATATTTAAAAGTAACACTTTTTAAAGTTGTGGAATATTTTCTAGTCAATGATGTTGTTTTCCTTTGTTTGTAAAGAGCTGTTTAAAGGATCCATTATGAACACGAGTAATATCATTCCATGGCTCATTTTTACTTTGCTCTATCAACGCCGTATTTACAATTTTTGGACAGAATAATGGTTTTGACTTAACAGCCTTTTCTTAAATAAAATTAAATAAATATATAAATTAAATATATATGTGTGTGTGTATATATCGGAGAAGGCAATGGTACCCCACTCCAGTACTCTTGCCAGGAAAATCCCATGGACGGAGGAGCCTGGTAGGCTGCAGTCCATGGGGTTGCTAAGAGTCAGACATGACTGAGTGACTTCACTTTCACTTTTCACTTTCATGCATTGGACAAGGAAATGGCAACCCACTCCAGTGTTCTTGCCTGGAGAATCCCAGGAATGAGGGAGCCTGGTGGGCTGCCTTCTATGGGGTCGCACAGAGTCGGATATAATCTCATCATTTCTATCAACAAATTTATGACTGTATACTCAGTTACTCAGTTGTGTCCAACTCTTTCTGACTCCGTGGACTGTAGTCAGTCAACCTCCTCTGTCCATGGGATTTTTCAGGCAAGAATACTGCAGTGGGTTGCCTTTTCCTACTCCAGGGAATCTTCCCAACCTATATATTAACCAGTATATTAACCAGTTAGGCAAACTATTTTGTCCAGTTTTGCTTCTATTAAATATTTTTTTTACTTAAATATATTGAAGTTCAAATTAAAAATATGCCATGGTAAAGTAGCACGTTCAAATAAAACTAGTCTCACAGAGGTCAGATTAGGAGTCAATAAACAAATAGTTAATACTAAAAGTTTCCTGGAGACTACTTAGGTGGGCTAACTGTGTAGGACTGACAGAAGAATTTTTGAATGAGAGACCTCTCTCTCTCTCTTTTACTTTCTAGTTCCTTTTCATCTCTTTTTCCTCCTTGCTACCAAGGTCATTACGCTGGATCTGGTCTTTAGAAAGCATGATAAGAAAGCATGATACATTAGTGCGTCATGCCTCAGCCTTATGCATCTCTGTTTGTATTAGCATTTAGTTTTCCCTGTTTTCGTCTCTAAGAAACTTGCAAGAAAGCACATGTGATAGCATCTCCAATTAATTACTGCACATAATTATGTTAATAGTTGAGGATTTTGTTTCTTTAGGATTTTTTTTCTTATTTTAAATATTGTCTACTGGGAGTATTTGCTTTTTGAAAGAGGACTCCTGGAGACTTGAAGACAGCAACATAGATTAAATCATGACTGGTAGGAGTTTATGAGTCCTGAGGGAGAGTTATGTTATGAAACTTATGGAGAAGAAATCTTTTCTTAAATTGCCCCAGATAGACAACCTCCCCTCTGTTCACATATAATACAAATCCTAATTCAAAACCAGTAAACTTTTTTGATGGTGTTACTCAGATCATGAAGTCTCCATAATGTAAGAAAAAGAAGAGAAACAAAATAAAAGGAAGAAATAGAATGTGAAGACATGAGTAATATCTGTCTTGTAGAGGAATTCATGACTCAGATACAGGGTCACTGAGATTTCAAACTGGGTACATTAGTAACAGCACAAGACAAACAAAATACAAAATGAACATGACAAATTTGATTTATTCCAGGCCGAAACTTACCAACTGAGGGATAGTTACTGTTATATGAAATTATAAATGCTACCATCATGTGCTGGAGAAGATAAACAATCTTTTATTCACTTTGATTTTCCATGTCTAAATTTAAACTGGAAAAATGCTTTCTATTTCTGTGTGTTTAAAGGTTAAATCCTATGACCAAAGTAAAAATCAGCACATAAAATAGAGTTTGATTTAAGCAGTGCTGCTGAACCTCCTCCCTGTCATTCCAATAGAAGTGATTCATTGCTTGGTTGGGAGTTAAGACATTTGATCATTATCAGATTATTTATTTAATTATTTTTTGATTAAACTATTTCTTGCCTCGTGCAAGTCCAAGCTCATTTAAATGAGGTCAAGATCTTAGCTGTTCTTTAGATGTGTTATACAGTTTCTCCCTCAGATACCTTCTCTCCCTTAGGTGCTTGCCCTTGGAGAAATTTTTGCACATTCCCCAAGAAAATGGGGGGGGAGGGACTTACTAAAAAGGTTTGTGAATGAATCAGCAGTTGAATTATCTTTAAATATTTAATAGGCTTCTAATATAGTTCTCTGTGAATCTCTTTGACTATTATCAATTTTTGGTGGCTATTTTTCTTCATCAAAGAAATGGAGTCTTTGGTGGGCTATGGAAAATGCACTTAAACTTTCATTGCTGACATTTCCACTGGTGGAATAATCAAAGTAATTATTAGGATTATCCTTGAATATGGCTAAATGGAATCAAAGTTTGTAAAATGGGATTTTTTTTAAAAAGTTCAAAAGTTTTGAAGCACTTCTCTAAAATGTTTTTGAGGTCAATCACAGTTAATGAATATTATCCTAAATATATGTATTATTGAGCAAAGAAGAAAAAGAAACTCAAATAAAATGTTTGGATTTAGGCATTTGTAAAATTATCAACAATAAAAACTTCTTAATATGTTTTTAATCATGAAATATATTTAATGTGCACAGTATACATTAGGGTACACATTGGAATAGAGCTTATTGCTGAGAAAGATTGAAGGGAGGAGGAGAAGGGGACGACAGAGGACGAGATAATTGGATGGCATCACTGACTCAATGGACATGAGTTTGAGCAAGCTCCAGGAGTTGGTGATGGACAGGGAAGCCTGGCGTGCTGCAGACCACAGAGTCACAAAGAGTTGGACATGACTGAGCAACTGAACTCAACTGATATCTCTTTCTGACTGGGAGTTCTAAGGCATTGGTGAAATACCTTGTATTAATTTTGATTCTTATGGTTAAAATGATAGGAACCAAACTCAAGCTAATTTTAAAAGCAACAAGTGCAATTTAATGGTGGATACAATCCAGGATAATATTAAGCACACAGCCCAAGAAGAAATATAGGCATGTAGTTTGTGCCAAGTATATGTGGAATCAGAAGACCAGATCCCATTCTTGTGTCTTCCCAGCTTTCATCTCTGCTCCTCTCTTTCACCACAAAACAGCATTGTCCAAAGGGCAATGTTGGAAAAGAAACCATTCTAGCTAGTTTCAACAGAACATTATGTACCACATTTATTAAATAGCTTATGGATTAATGTGGAAGCAGTAAAAAGAGAATCACGGCTTAATTTCCAGGAAAAGCTTCCAAAGGCACGTTGCAGAACTGCACCAGTAAGAGGACAACTGCCTCTATCCTGTCTGGGAAGTTCCGCACAAAAATAGCAGTCACCACTACAGATGCTAGCTGAGAACCTTCTGTTTCTGCCTCAGTATACATTAGTAAACCCCATGCTTCATCGCATGGTTCATTTCCTTGAAATTGAATTCTGGACTCACGTCTCATCCAAATACACTTGATTAGCAGAGTCTAAAGCCCACCTAGAATTCTAGCTGAAAGGAAGCCTAAAAGAAGTAGTTTTAGCCCTTCAGCTTTAGCAGAATGAGAAGGCACTCCAGAAGGAGGTAAATTGAATAAAGGATATTGCATTATCCAAAATCATACTATAGT
>SJYA01001050.1:230804-334740 GCA_006410615.1 Neotragus moschatus | reverse complement strand
ATCCAAAATAATACTATAGTAAGGAAATATGTCTGGGATACCTTGTGTTTACAGCTTAGAGTTTCCACTATTAGAAAGAGATTACTCAGTGTTCTTGGAAGTTTTAAAATTCCCAGGAAAGGGTTTCTCTTCTGTTGACATGAGCTTTAGACCAATCAACTCAGGTCAGCAAAAACAGTCACTCTGTATCAAATGCTAATTGCTAATTATGATGACCCTGAGAGGGGCCATGGTGTGTTGGAAAAGAAGTGCCGAGTCAGCAATTCCCACAGACATTGTATAATTTCCATAGGAATTATACTTCGATACGTACATGGATATTTAGATAATTGATATTTAGATAATCATGTATCTAAATTTGGACATACTGCAGTTCAGTTCAGTCACTCAGTTGTGTCTGACTCTTTGTGAACCCATGGATTGCAGCATGTCAGGCCACTCTGCCCATCACCAACTCCTGGAGTACAAACTCATGTCCATTGAGTCAGTGATGCCATCCAATCATCTCATCCTCTGTTGTCTCCTTCTCCTCCTGCCTTCAATCTTTCCCAGCATCAGGGTCTTTTCAGATGAGTCAGTTCTTTGCATCAGGTGGCCAAAGTATTGGAGTTTCAGCTGCAACATCAGTCCTTCCTATGAATATTCAGGACCGATTTCCTTTAGGGTGGACTGGTTGGATCTTGCAGTCCAAGGGACTCTCAACAGTCTTCTCCAGTATATGATAAGTAAATGATTATTGTATAGAAATTTGGAGTTCAGGGTTGATATAAAGGTTATAGAAATATGTGCTATTGATACTTCAAGTTGCATAGTTCTCAGACAAGGGTCAGAATATAAGCAAAATGTCATTTGGGGATCATAACTGATTTTTTTCTACAAGTGGAGAAGAGTGGGAGAAATTTTAGAAAGGAAAACCCGAAGCCAGATTTTACTAGTCCCTGAACTACTGGAAAACTCTATGTTCTCTAGAAAACTTAGTGTTCTCTTCTGAGTAATGTATTATTCATGAAGGCTGGAAACACTGTTTTTGAAGATGCGTCTATGGGTGGTATAAAAGGGAAGCATGGACTAGAACAGATGCAGAAAGATTAGAAAAGAGAACAATGCAAATATTCTAGGGATGAACTGGTGCAACTGACCCAGGATGCTGGTAATGACAAAGATGAAACAAATACACTGTTTTCATTAAGCTAAGTTCAAAAAGTACAACACTTCTTATTTATTTCACATATTTTGGAATATAAAGATAAAATAAAGAATATAAAATATTCCACTTAACATAAAGGAATATAAAAACATCAAAACCAAATGTATTTCTAACATAGTTAACTCTCTATATGGTGCATATACTTAATAAAATTATACATTTAAGTTTGGAAAACCATGGGAAATTAGATAGGCCTAATTTTCCAAAGCAAAATTGTGCAAGTTAAATTATTGAATAGGAGGGAACAGAGCTTCCAATTAGAGAAGAGGGAAAGCAGAGTCCCTAGAAATCAGTTAGGTAATCAGTATTCCAGCAAAGAAAGCAGGCTTAGAAGATGTGCGAAATGTCATAATTTGTGACTTAAAGTATTTTGCCTGGCAGCAGAAAGAAGATTTGTAATGCTCATGTTTCCTAAGGAGAAAAAAGGCTAAACTAATTAGATACAAAAAACATGGAAGTAAATAGCAATGTTCCAAAAATCTTGGCAACTTCTATTCCTTTCTTTCCATTTCTGTGGAAGTGGACTCAGTTCAGAATGATTTTACCCTCACATAAGTTCGCAAAACAATTTATCCTTGCTATTCACCATTCAGTGGTGTGTGTTTTAGGGGGAGCCTAGTAGGTGTGAACCAGAGATGGCAGGCAGATAAATGATTCTCCTTTCTTGCTTGGCTAACTTATCTGATTAGAGGAATTAAATTGATTCAAGATGAGTTTTAATCGTCATTTTAATCGTGTTCTACCACTTTTGTTTTTCAAACTAGAATATTGGTCTACAGTAAGAGGATTTGTAACGGCCGTCTGTGTTTCTCTGCTTCCTTATAAGATGCACATGAGCCATCAATACACGTTAATGAAATGGAAGGGTTGAGTTGTGGATTTTTCAGATTCAAATATCACTGGGAGCAAAGGCAACAGAAAATAAAATTTCCTATGTAAGCCTGCCTATGAAGCAGACGTGGTGGTATATTACATAGAAATCTTTCTAAATTCCTGAGGCTCCAAACTTTGGCTTGTTTACATGTGATTGCTCTTCCAGTTAATTCTATGGATTTTTATCTTTGTGAATCACTTCACTTTGTTGAAAGTTATGCCCTATCCAGGGCTTTCCTTGGTGGCTTGGTAAACTATCCATCTGCGATGCAGGAAACCGCCTGCAATGCAGGGGCCATGGGTTTGCTCACTGGATCAGGAAGATCCCCTGGAGAAGGAAATGGCAATCCACTCCTGTATTCTTGCCCAGGAAATCTCATGGACAGAAGAGCCTGGCAGGCTACAGTTCATGGTGTTGCAAGAGTTGGACACAACTTAACAACTAAACCACCATCACCACTACCACGCCTTATCGAAATTTGATTATTTCCACATTTGAATTATAAGATCTTAACAGTTTTTCCCTAATGTCATGCATGCATTGGAGAAGGAAATGACAACCCACTCCAGAATTCTTGCCTGGAGAATCCTAGGGACAGAGGAACCTGGTGGGCTGCTGTCTATGGGGTTGCACAGCATCGGACACGACTGAAGCGACTTAGCAGCAGCAGCAGCAGCAATGTCATGATCTTTAAAAGAGTATTTGGAAAAGTAACATGCCTATTTTTTTCCATATTACTCCCTTAAAAAAGATATCTGAGATCTTTTCAATAAAAAAATTATTCATCTTTATCTGAAATGTTAATTAGGGTCTATAAACAGTAGTCCCATATGCTTATGGTTTGCTACTTTAAAACATTCATTGATGACAAATTGCCCCTTATTTATGCTGAATGATATTCTTTTTCTTTTGTTCCCTCCCCAATAAATTTAGAAATATGATCATGACCTCTAATATTAAATGTAATTCAACAGCAGAAAGAATAATTCTGATTCTTTTCTTTATTTAGCTTGGTTCAGGATATAAATTCAATGAGCCTCTGTTTCAATTGGCCTTGCTTATTCTCAGTGCAACCTTGAAATAAATTTATTGTTTTTCATTTATATTTAAGGTCAGATGAAAGATAAGTTAGGATCTATAGCACTGGCTGTAACAACCAATAAAACATTTCACTGCAGTCTGGGGAATAAATACTTAGTACCTAATCAGAAACAGTATAGAACACAGTGTCTTTCAGAAGTTACTATTTTATACTAACATATAAGCCCTACATAAGAAAATCAGCTTGTATTCTAATCTGTATGGGCTTCCCTTGTGGCTCAGCTGGTAGAGATTATGCCTGCAATGCAGGAGACCTGGCTTTGATTTCTGGGTTGGAAAGATCCCCTGCAGAAGGGAAAGCTACCCACTCCAATATTCTGGCCTGGAGAATTCCATGGGCTGTATAGTCCATGGGGTTGCCAAGAGTCAGACACAAATGAGTGGCTTTCACTTATCTGTACAGCTAAATTTATATGATAAAAGATAATAAAATTACAGTTTAAGAATTCTATTGGTTGGGCTACCTGGTATGTTGAAGAATTGCAGCATTTGAATGAATAATATCCATTAAATGAATACTTATGTTAAAAGTAAAATGGTTTTTACTAATGTAAGGGCCAGTATACTTCTTTTCATTTATGCCATGAATATAAATATTTTTAGGCCCTAATTGTCTAAAATGAGTGAGGCAAAATCAATGGCTAAATATCCCAACCAATATTGTTACTATTACTGTGTAGCACATCAATCACTTAATAAATAATTCAATTAATTTTCTTAAGAAAGTTTCCAATGTTTGGTTATATTTTTTTACATATAATTTATTTACAAAAAATTCATCAATTTTAGTTGTACAATTTGATACATTTTAACAAATGGATACAAAGATATAATTCCTATCAGAGTCATGATATCATATATTTCTTTATTTTCTTGTTTTTGTTTTATTTTTTAATTTGGCTGCACCAGGTCATAATTGAGGCACGCAGGATTTTCCGTGGGGCATGTGGCGTCTAGTTCCTTGACTAGGGACCAAACCTGGGCCACCTGCCTCTGGAGTGTAGAGTCCTAACCATTGGACCGCCAGGAAAGTCCTGATTTTTGTTAATCCCTCCCACGTTCCCTTGTACACTTTTGTAGCAGTTACTTCTCTTATTTTCTTCCTTGCCAACTACTTACCTACTTTCTAGCCCTCCAGAGTTAGTTGTACATTTCTTGGAATGTCACATATAAATAGAATCCAGCTTATATAGTCTTTTGTTCCTGGCTTCTTTTAATCAGCATAATCCTTTTCAAGTTTATGTGTGTTATTGTGTATTTCATTAGTTTGTTACTTTTTTACCCCTGAGTGTTATTCTATTGCTTGGACATACATTTTCATTTCCATGTTGAATAGAAGTGATGACTCTCGACTTTCTTGCCTCGTTCCTGGTCTTAGTGAAGTGAAGTTGCTTAGTCGAGTTCGACTCTTTGCAACCCCACGGACTGTAGCCTACCAGGCTCCTCCCTTCATGGAATTTTCCAGGCAAGAGTACTGGAGTGGGTTGCCATTTCCTTCTCCAGGGGATCTTCCCGACCCAGGGATCGAACCTGGGTCTCCCACATTGCAGGCAGATGCTTTACCATTTGAGCCACCAGGGAAGCCCTTCCGGGTCTTAATTTGGGGCTAACTATAGGCCTGTAGATGTCCTTTCTCAGGTTGAGAAAATCCCTTTCTATTTATACTGTACTGAGGATTTTCATCATGATTGGATATTGAATTTTGGCAAATATTTTTCATACCAATTGAGATGATCATAATAATTTTCTTTGTATTTTGATATGGTGAATTACTTTTATTTCCAGATTAAATCCTACTTACATAAGATTTCTTATTCTTTTCTGATACTGCTGGATGCAGTTTGCCAAAATATTTTCATGGATTTTTATGTCTCTGCTTACGAAGCATATTTGTAATTTTCTTTTCTTGTAACACTTTGATTTTGTAATCTGAGTAATGCTGGCTCCCAGGTTTTAAATTGGAGCAAAACAACTGTTCTCAGAACTTGCTATGTTTCCATTTCCGTATTAAATAAAGTAGAAAGATGTGACCTCCTGTTTCAGATTTTGGAAGAATTGGTGAAAAATCGCTACTATTACTAGTCCTGTGGGAAGGATTTTACCTGTAAATTCAATTTCTTGAGTGAGTAGTTTGTGCTTGCAAAGAATTTATCCAAAGCTGTCATGTTGTTTTAAAGCTGTTCATGGTTATCCTCATAGCATCATTGTCACTTGTCCCTCTGTCCTTCTCTCATTCCTAATACTGGTAATTTGTGCTTTCTCACTCTTTTTCCTTACTAGTCAGATTATTGTTTGTCCGTGTGTTTCAGTGGACCATCTTTTGGTTTTATTGACTTTCTCAGTTGTGTTTGAGTCAATTCAGTCACTCAGTCGTTTCAGACTCTTTGTGACCCCATGGACTGCAGCACACCAGGCTTCCCTGTCCATCACCAACTCCCAGAGCTTGCTCAAATGCATGTCCCTCGAGTCGGTGATGCCATCCAACCATCTCAGCCTCAGTCTTCCTCTTCTCCTCATGCTTTCAATCTTTCCCAGCATCAGGGTCTTTTCCAATGAGTCAGTGAGTCAGTTGTGCTTTTATTATTTCACTGAATTTTGCTGTTATTATTTCCTTCCTTTTGCTTTCTGGGTTTAATTCAGTCTTTTGCCTGGGTTTAATTTGCCTTTTGGTCTTAAGTTTTAAAGTTGGAATCTTAAATCATTAACTGAACCTGTTCATCTGTTCTAATATGTGGTTAATGCTATTCATTTCCCTTTCTGGATTGCTTTCACTACACACTACAAATGCTTATATTTCAAAATATTTTCTAACTTTCCTTTTTATTTCTTCGTTTGATGCATAAGTTATTTAGAAACTGTTATTTAACTTCTAAATATTTTGGAGATTTTCAAAATATCTTTTTATTACTGAATTCTAATTTAAATCCATTGTAGTCCTAGAACATATTTTCTATGATTGCAGTTTTCTTAAATATATTAAGACTTGTTTCATGGCCAAGAATATGTTCTTTCTTGATGAATAGTCTGTGTAAACTTGAAAAAAAATGTTAAATGTCACTGGGAGAAGATGGTTGGTAGTGTTGTTTAAATGTTTCAATATTTACTGATATCTATCTAGTTTTCTATCAGTTACTTAGAAAAGAGTGTTGAAATTTCCAACTGTAATTCCCAAGAAAGTCAACGAAGGTTTCACATTGGATATAACAGATGAGAGAACTGGGTCCTTCAAGATGTGAATAAGAATTCAATAGGGTATTTTCTGCATAAAAGGAATCCCAGAGTAAAATGCAAAATGTATAAAATGTAAGTATATTAACAGCTAAATAAGATTATGAAATTTTACTTATTTTCTAACTGCAACTTTCTTTTTAAAAAGGCTTTTGTTGATAGATAAGAATAAGAAGACATCAGAAAAAATGGCACTTGGGACATTTATATAAACTTTTAATTTTATTATTTTGTTAACAATGCTTTAATGCACTTTGTATAATAGAATAAAATGTTTTTACTATTAAATTTGTTTCAGTATATTTTGCGTGCATGCCAAGTTGCTACAGTCGTGTCCAACTCTTTCTGCTCCTATGGACTGAAGGGCACCAGGCTCCTCTGTCCATGGGATTCTCCAGGCAAGAATACTGGAGTGGGTTGCCATTTCCTTCTCCCGGGGATCTTTCTAATCCAGGGATCAAACTTGCATCTCTTATGTCTCCTGTATTGGCAGATGGGGTCTTTACCCCTAGTGCCAGAAGTAATGATAATTATCTTGATGTGTTCAGAATTACATAAACAAGAAAACAATAAAAAAAAAAAAAAANTTCTCCCGGGGATCTTTCTAATCCAGGGATCAAACTTGCATCTCTTATGTCTCCTGTATTGGCAGATGGGGTCTTTACCCCTAGTGCCAGAAGTAATGATAATTATCTTGATGTGTTCAGAATTACATAAACAAGAAAACAATAAAAAAAAAAAAAAAACCTTTCTGTAAAGTGAAAAGTAGGTTTGAAGAAGGAGAAGCTGGGAGATTTGATAGCTTGAAATTTGCCCACTTCATGAAGAAATATGTAGTTGTGCTAAAAGAGATAGACACTACCCTAATAGCAAAGGGAATCACTGAAGGATTTCAGGGAAGAATGATTGATGGAATGGCATGCAGAATTTATAAGACCACCATGGCAGAAAGTAGGGCATCAAGGCAGAGAAAAACAATTAAGCATTTAGAAATTCCTATAATTTCACTGAAAGGCAGTAAACGCCTGTGGGAAGGGATTGATGAACTCAGGGAAGGATTTCTGAAGAAATTTCATTTGGGATCATTTGTAAGTGAATAATTACAAAAGAGATTTCCAATAAATTAGGCTTGATGAGAACTTTCAGTCAAAATTAACCTAAAAAAGACAAGGTAATTCATGTTAGATAATAGGTTGGTGCTGTGTAGTTTTTAAATATATGAAGTTTGAGTTGACTGTGGAACTCCTAAGTAGAATTCATTGGAAACAGAAATCAAAGGAAACAGTGGAAAACAGCTGCAAATAGAGTTTAAGGTTTAACATTGGATCCTAGTAATAAGTGGAAAATTTTCAAAGAGGGATAAAAATGTTAAAGAGAGTAATCTACTCACTAGGATTTGGACAAAAATGGAAAGAAATAGTTTAGGCAGAAGACACAAATCTGTACGCAACTTGGTCACACCGTGTGTTTATTTTGTGACCAGATTAACTGGTTTTATTCAATGAGAAGCAAAATTCTAGCCATTTCATCAAATGTTCTTTCTGACTGAGATGAAATAAAAGGAAAAATCCTAGGGCTATATTTCTGGGATCATTTGCAGTTTGAAATGCCTTGGCTTATGTTTGGGGTCAAATCTCAAAGGGCTTCCTTTTTTTGCATTTCTAATTATGGAGCATGATATAATATAATTTTCTCTAAATTAAATCTATTAAGCTTGATATTATAAGCACTCTTCCTGTGCCCTCTCTCCCTCGAAAAAGTCAGTTTTGCAACAAAAGTAGGTATGAACCTGAGGGTTTTGCTTCTTTGAACAGTTGAATGATCTAATTGGATATGCATCATTTAGTTTAAAATTTTATAACTATTGTGGTTTTTCTGCTGAGTGACTTTCTTTTTTCAAGGCTTATTAGAGAATCCAAGCCCATGCTCATATCCTCTTGATTTCCATTGCTACATCAGCTGAGATAAACCATTGTTGAGAATGCTGAAGTCAAGAGCACACTGATTTTTCATAGTAGAAGCAATTTCCTGTTTTCAAAAACTTGTAATGAGATTTTAAAAAATACAAACAAATCTAATATATCCACAGTAGAGATCACAGAGTTGGATAAATGCAGACAAACTGACGTTTAAACTGTTGTAACCTTCTCAAACATCCTATTGTTAATTTGCCAGCTCGATTCTCTACTCAGGGAGTGGAGAGGGTCTGGAATAAACACAGAGGCGTCCTAAACTATGTAACCTACGGTTGAAATGCATACAGAATTTAGTCACTTGAAAAGGGAAGACCCTGTTTTTAAATATTGTAGTGACTAATTTTTATTTCAAAATGCGAGAAAAAGAAATTTATTCTTTGAGTGGGACTAATTTCCTAATATTATGAGTTGTGCTATGAGAATGTTGCTTTGTTGCTAAGTCACGTCCAAAGCTTTATGACCCCATGGACTGTAGTGTGCCCGGCTCATCTGTCCATGGGATCTCCCAGGCAAGAATACTGGAGTGGGTTGCCATTTCCTTCAGGGGATATTCCTAACCTAGGGATCAAACCTTTGGCTCCTGCCCTGGAAGGCAGATCCTTTACCACTGAGCCACTATGGAAGCCCCATGTTCAATTTTTTTCACTCACATGGAAATACATTTGTTGTTATTTAATTATTGAAAACCTTCTAGTATTGAAAACCTTAAGAAAAACTTTAGGCTTTTTAACTTTGAAGATTTTCTTTTAGAAATTCAGCAGCCTACTCTCTGCTAGTAATAACATAGCTGTAATCACATTAGAGTTGTTGAAACACACCATCCATACTTCAAGTTTATCACATGCTTTTCAATTAACTGTGAAAGAAAATGGGGAAGTGTGTTTCTACTTTGCAATATTTAGCTACCCCTTGTCACCCCCGCCCCCAGCAACATTTGTTTCATTTTATTTCCTGTGGGGTCAGCACACTTGGTGACGCCTTTGCCACTTACCCACTGGGCTAATGAATTTGTGTCCTTAAGGACCTCTCTTTCCATTCTAATCTATTTATTTCACCTGACCCATCTGCCAGATTAATATTCCCCCAAAAGGCTGGCTTGGATCATTTTATCAGAACAAAGTGGTTTGCCTTTCATGACCTTTGTATCTAGAATCTAGGAGAGATAAATAAACATTCTAAATAAGAGATAAGAGATAAATTGATCCAGGACTAAAACAGTGAAGAGATAATTATTGATAGTCAAAGAAGAAATGTGTTTCCTTGTGTTCTTTTGTCTTTCATTTGAACTTATTGAACTCTTCCTCCAAAAGTGAAATTTAAATTCTATTTGATTTAACAAGGTGTCCCAGGAGGCATTTATTACTTGGCGATGATGGTAAAACCTCATTTCATACCACTTGCGCTGCTCTCTAGCCACTCTTCACTAATATACATTTTCACGTAACCACCCATCAGCTTGGCGTCCTCCCATGCCTTTGTTCATGGAGTGTGGTTCTGTCACAAGCATTCTACTTCACAATAGCCTGTGCATCTCATAGGGTGACTCAAATGTTTCTATGTGCACTTATCTGATATTAGATGGAAATAGTGAATTCATCTTTGTGTGCCTTATTCATCATTGTCAGTTTGTGCAAACCTACAAACTACAGCAAACTGTTTTAAATGGAAAACTAGTAAAGATCCAGTAGAACCTCTGACTATCCTTATTTTCTTAATTCAGTAAACATTTTCTGAAGATTTATCTCATTTCATGATCTACAGTAAATGAAAAATGCTAACAGTTATAGAACTCTTACTTTCTCTAAGGTGTAGTACTCAAATCTTGACACAAAGCACAATATTTTCCTTTACCCCAAAAGTTTTCAAGAGGGAGTGTTACTATCCTCGTTGGCAAGATGGAGAAGCTAAGGTATGTAGAATCTAAAAATTTCACCAATATCTCTCAACTAGGGACTGGAGGGCACCACTAACTGCAAAGCAATACTGCCCCTCTCTTACACACATCTCGTTTTTCATTCCTGAATCTGAAGTAGCAAGGGCTGGTTGAACTATCCACAAGCTCTAGGGGACAATATAACTTGCCCAAGATCACTAGCGTTTAAGGCACAGCAGAACTGCATAAGAGATTTTTTGAGATCTGTGTTCTGTTCATGACCCCTCATTGTCATGATGAAGTCCTTCTTCAGTTAATGATTTTGACTTTGCAATGGTAAGTTTCAGATAAAACAAACAGCAACAACAGCAGCAAAAACCTGTGCAATTTTGCATGTTTTTAAAAATAATTTTGTTCTGCTGGTATGTTTTCACCCAAGTAAGTGCAGAAAGCACCCTTCTAAATGTATAAACTTACCCACTGCAGGTCAAGAAAAACCAGCCCCCAATAATTTGTACTCTAACATTACAAAAATCTGTGTCCACAGTTCCATTTGTCCAAAGCAACTAGCTAGCTTTGTTTGAGCTTTATTATATGTTGTTAAGCTTAATGAAACCCGGAAAGCAATGATTTAGTGAGAATCATGGGTTTGCCAGCACTAGTTCAAATTAGACCTGCCAGCTAACCCCTATTTCTCACCTGTGAGTCCAACAAATAAATGATAAATGTTGGCACAATATTCATATTGTTTTTTTTTTTTTTTTTTTTTTATATCCCACGATTTACAACCCTAGCTGTCCTTGAGAGACTTCATGTGTTTGTTACAGTCTCCTCCAGGGATAATTCATCGAATGGCAACTCGACATCTGTGCTCAGGGAAAATTCAGACTCATTCTACTATATTCCATTTCCCAAGAAACGTTACTATTCCTCATCGATTGTGTACTGAGGATTAATTATCCTGTCAATTGGTGTATTTATGTCCTTGGTGGTTGTATTGGCTCACTGACTTTAAAATGGCCGGGGTGTGTCCTGCAGCTGGAGATATTTGTTTTGTAAGCAGTCTAATTGCCGCATGCTGCTACCCAACAGAAGCAGTGTCTGTATTTCAGGACAACCAATGGAACAGGAAAAGTCTTCATCAGCTGGTTATTTTTAACTCTTCAAGAGAAACTGGGTTGGTATGCCTTTCATTAAATTAGCCACTAGTAGTGAACAGTGATTAAAAGCAAAAATATCTAGACTCAATTTCCAACTTTACCAATTATTGATACTGTGAGTTATGGGGTAGAGCAGAAATTGCTTACATATTCTGTCTCTGAATGTCCTCAACTTTAGAAACAGGTATTAATAATGTCCACATCACAGATAGCAGAAAGAAGTAAATGAAATAAACCAAATCATCTAACAAGATATTTAGTAAGTGACCCACAAAAATGTAGCCATCATTTTTATGCCATTATTACTGCGTAAAGCTGCAGTTAAGGGAATTCATAAATATATAGTAACTAAAGCAGCGAGTGTAAGCTTTCCTTTTTATTTTTTAATGATATATCTAGGAGTTGTTAATCTTTGCTTATCTATTTTTATAGTATATCTATTTTCCTTCAGATAGCAGAAGTAAATAAGCACCATTCAAAATATTCCGTCTTGGGCATTTTTTTGTCCTTCTTAGTACCTGATACATAGACTGTGCTCAAATATTAATAATTGTTAGTTTTACAACTGTCTAAAAGTAGGCCAGTGATTAACTTCGAAACATGATTGTTTCTTTTCATTCATATCACTTAGTTTCTTTGGATATGAATGACTGTCATCAAACAAATTTATCTTTCTCTCTTTCCAATACAAAAAAACACTGGGATTTCTGAACACCATAATAATGTAATTTGTTATTTCAAACATAGAAAACAATGATTTTTCTTATAGTTAGCTGGCTTTTTTCATGAGAATGACATCTACTCCATTTATTGTAATTTGCCTCTTTAATCATGCAAGTACCATTTAATGACTAAGCGTATTATCATAAAAATATACTTTATTATGAAATCTTTAAAACCTGCTATATGGAAATTAAGAACTACGAGTTAGGTAATCATTTCAGTGTTTTCAGTAGTATTGTTCACCTATATAATAACAAAAATATAACCCACCTTTTCACTAAAAAGCAAAATAAGATATCTTTCATTAAAACAGTATTTTTTACTCTATTTGAGTCTTAAGCATACAGTTTTGAGGCTATGAACTATTGTGACTATGATATCTTATTAGTGTGTTTGAATTTTAATAACCTGGAGTTATGTCGGGTAAAAGGATAATTTGTATCTGGTTCAAAATAGCCAGCTATGGTACAGATAATTAGATCATAGGATCCAAATGTGGAGATACAGTATAAGTAAAATTAAAGTAGTTTTTGAGAACAAATCAGTAAAACAAAATGAGATTTGTACTAAACCTGAGACCTTGAGCTATGGATATTAGAGCAATTACTCTCTACTGTCCTGCTTATTCAGTCACCCTGTAATGTAAAAAAACTTAGTACTCTTTCTTACAAGTTATTTTCCTTCAAGGTTAAATTGCACATCTGTTCCTTTATAATATATTCATTACAGTACATTTCAAGAAGAAACAATATAGTCTCTAGCAAAACCTTAAAGGAAAAAAATCCTTTCATTAAAAAGAATTTGAATAATATACTCAGTAATCTGGAAGAATGTTGAAATAGATTTTTCAATGTATGAACAGAGTTTTATAGAAGTAACAACATTTTCAGGAATAATTCTTATCTGCTAAAAAATAAGAAGCATCGTGTCTGACTCTGTGTGACCCCAGAGATGGCAGCCCACTAGGCTCCCCCATCCCTGGGATTCTCCAGGCAAGAACACTGGAGTGGATTGCCATTTCCNGTACTTTGGCCACCTCATGCGAAGAGTTGACTCATTGGAAAAGACTCTGATGCTGGGAGGGATTGGGGACAGGAGGAGAAGGGCACAATCGAGGATGAGATGGCTGGATGGCATCACTGACTCGACGGATGTGAGTCTGAGTGAACTCCGGGAGTTGGTGATGGACAGGAAGGCCTAGTGTGCTGTGATTCCTGGGGTCACAAAGAGTTGGACACGACTGAGTGACTGAACTGAACTGAACTGAGCATCCACTATGGAGGACAATGTAGAAATTCCTTAAAAAACTGGGAATATAGTACTGCCATAGCACCCAGCAATGCCACTGCTTGGCATACACACCAAGGAAACCAGAATTGAAAGAGACATGTGTACCCCCAATGTTCTCTGCAGCATTGTTTACAATAGCCAGGACATGGAAGCAACCTAGATGTCCATCAGCAGACAAATGAATAAGAAAGTTGTGGTACATATACACAATGGAATATTACTCAGCTTTTTAACAAAAAGCATTTGGATCAGTTCTAATGAGCTGAGTGAAACTGGAGCCTATTATACAGAGTGAAGTAAGTCAGAAAGAAAAATACCAATACAGTATATTAAGGGATATATATGGAATTTAGAAAGATGGTAACGATGACCGTATATGCCAGACAGCAAGAGAGACACAGATGTAAAGAACGAACTTTTAGACTCTATGGGAGAAGGCGAGGATGGGATGGTTTGAGAGAATAGCATTGAAACATGTATATTACCATATATGAAATAGGTCACCAGTTTAGGTTTGATGCATGAGAAAGGGCACTCAGGGGTGGTGTGCTGGGATGACCCTGAGGGATGGGATGGGGAGGGAGGTATTCAGGATAGGGAATACATATACACTCATGGCTGACTCATGTCAATGTATGGCAAAACTACTACAATATTGTAAAGTAATTAGGTGCCAATTAAAATAAATAAATTTTAAAAATTTAAAAAAGAAATGCACCAATCTAATGCTGCACATGATCTTGCAGTTATTCCTGTTATATTATTATTTCCTCTGTCTTTTACCATCTAGAATTATTATATGCTTTGAGTCGCTAAAGGGGCTTTTACGAAAGCAGGACAAATGCATTTATGTTCTATGGAGGCTTCATGCTAATTACTAATCTGACAGGGTGTAATAACAATACAAAAGCATCAGCAAAGAGAAAAAAAAAATGAGCAGAACATGCAATTATTTTGTGAAAGAATTTCTTTCCTTGAGGGAGAAATCTGCACATTTACCATCTGCAACAGTGGAGATGTTGAACTACTTAAGTGAATTACCCCAGCTCTGTACACATGTGTATGAAAAAGGATGAACTTGAAATGACACTAAGTAATTTTGTATTGATGAAATATAAAAATAAGGAATACCAAAAGACATGATTAATATAGTGAACTTGAATGATGTATTTGCAATTTTTTTTTCAAATGGCTACAATAATTTATTTGAGAAATCAAATGTGATGTATAGTAATATAAATTTTGCAGGTTAAAAAAATATATTGTGTAAAGCTTTCATTATTCTTCATAATGCATGTGAACTGAGCAACTTCACATAGGCTGTAAGGGAAAATAATTAGTAGATTAATACTCAACTTAAAAATTAGAAAGTTTGTGACTAAGAGTACATTTATTCAAGAAGTTAAATCAGCTGGAGAAGGACCCTGACTAACCTTTGTTGTGGTGCTGGTGGTGTTCAGTTGTGTCTCTTTATGACTCTATGGATGCTAGCCCGCCAGGTTCCTCTGCCCATGGAATTTTCCAGGCAAAAGTACTGGAATGGGTTGCCATTTCATTCTCCAGGGGATCTTCCCGACCCAGGGATCAAACTCATGTAGTTTGCCTCTCCTGCACTGGCAGGCAGATTCTTTACCAGCATGCCACCTGGGAAGCCTGGCTAACTGTTAGATCTAGTTTTAAGTGACCAAGGAGTTCAAGTGTTTTCATGCAACTTCAGAACTAATATTGAGTACTTGCCTTAATTTCCATTAGTTTCTTTCAAGAACTTTCCAAAGAAGAGAAAACTAGTTACTCCTCTCTCCTAAAATTATGAAGTAATAGGGGAACAAAAATATTATTTCAAAAACAAAATCTAGTATGTTTATACTCTTAAAAGTAAAGTTTTTTACACATTTGTCATGCTCAATAATCCAAATGGATACTATTTTAAAATCAGAAAGAATGTATATTTAAAGATATGAGGATATAAACATACTGATCTTAATTGGTTTGTGAATTCCAATGACTAGTGATGTCACATACTGCCATCAGCCTGGAGCTCTCACACAGCTGTAAAGAACTGTTCAAAGATTACACTTTACACAGTAGAAAAGCTTTTGTACACACATATATAGAAATTGTATGTAAATATATATATATATTAGAAAACTGATGACTTTTTGCCTAGCTAAAAAATTTATGACATTTTGATTGTACTTGTTTGACTTAGTATGAATAGAATGCTAGATTTCTAATTTATATTCACTCAAAACTTTGATATGTTTCCATGTTCTTTGGCATCTAATATTACTGCCAAAGGACTAGAAAGTTTATTACCTTAGTGATTAAAAAAATTTTTTTGAATGAGGCAGGATTATGCTTTTGGTTGGGCTCAATGCCAGATCAATGGTTAAATTAAAAAGTTTGAAAGACAACGATGTTTAGAGAAAATAAGTGTATTAAGTCACAAATGCTGTTATTACCTTTAGTTTTTTTCCTGCTATTTGTGTCTTCATTTATGCCTTTCAGGGACTTGGTCATTTAATTCTCAGTGATTTGTTTTTTAATAGAAACAGTTATAAATGTAAGTCAAACATTAATGATGTTGAGTAGATTTTTCTGAATTCTGTTGTGAAAGGTATACTTTCCTTGCAGACTGTGTCCCCAGGTGACATCAATTTGAAAGACATACAGTGAAGCTTAAGCATGTCAGCGATTATCCGCCTCTATTTGTAAACATTTGGAGGACAGGGAGTCAATCTGTTCATCTAGATTTTTAAAGTGGCTCGACAGATCATTGCTTATTTAGCATATGATGATATGGGAAAGACATGTATTTGTCTTATTTTGTTGATTTCATAGTCATTAAAAAAAAAAAAAAAGGAAAAAAGCACATGCCCCATTAGGAAGGTTGAGAATGCTCCCCATGTGTAAAGTTTTTTGGAACTGGATTTCTTTTAGGATTCTCTAATCTATTATTCTCCTGTTAATTTACTTTCTTATTGAGTGTAATTTGTTGAAAGTTATCTCCTAATATATTTAAAGATAAATTAATTTCCCTTTTTTCTTTCATCTCTCTGAAATATTTAGCATCTTGGTCTAATCACAGGTCTAAATGTGATTCTGATTATAATATTTTTTTTGACCAAATTCATTTAACTTAAGACAATAGATATTTCTAGAAGATGTTTATGAATCATCCCCGGCCCAATCATAAAGTGGGAGGAGGTGAAGATCTAATAATCTCGTTGCTTGTTGACTTTACATACCAATCTCTCTTTCTTAGCATTTTCTTATTCCAGCTGAAAAAGAATCCATGGAGTTTTATATATGGGGAATATAATTTCTTTTCTGAATTTATGAATATTGAAGGCATAAGCATTAACAGGCACATATAAACTTCTTTGGTCCCCAGACTAATCACTATGGCATCATCCTTAATGCCTTACCTGCTCTAAGTTTAAATGTCAATATGATTATAGTTATAACCTCATAGCTTAAGTCTTCGTAGTCGTGGTGGTGGTTTAGTCAGTAAGTCATGTCTGACTCTTGCTACTCTATGGACTATAGCCTGCCAGGCTCCCCTGTCCATGGGATTTCTCAGGCCAAGATACTGGAGTGGGTTGCTATTTCCTTATCCAGGTGATCTTCCTAATCTGTGATTGAACCCATGTCTCCTGCGTTGCAGGTGGTTTCTTATATTGTGGTTGTATTCTTTGTTAACTGAACCACCAGGGAAGTCCTTTTAGGTCTTGTAGTAAAACTTCCTTGGATGGTATTTCATATAGATATTTCAAGGACATTCATAATTATTTTAGTAAGTCTAACTCAATCATATTTGAATTAAATAATTAAACAATCAATTTAAATAATTTACTAAATAAATTATTTAGAATTTTACTAAATAATTTTAAAACTTTATTAAATGATTTTAAAATTATATTCAATAAATTATTAGTAAATATTTTATTAATTTTTGTAAACAAAACTACTAAAACCTGATAAATAATTTTTGTCAATATAAGCTGTATTCCTGATTAAATTATGTTACTGTCATATGCTGAAGTTTTTGCTCAGAAATTAATTATTGTGCATAATCAAAAGTTAACTGATGAAAGTTACAGCATAGAAACTTTGTTTTCCTGGTTAGTATAATGCCACTTATTTTGTTGTAGGTGAATTCATTTGAATAAGAGGATTTCATGTCATAATGAAGGGGAGAAGAGCATTTTAGTCAATATCCGATTTTTGAAAGTTAATGATCTTTGAAAATACAGTGTTGTGCATCTCTGTAGATTATTTCACATATTCTATAGATTTAGAAATTATTCTTTCAGGTTAAAGGGCAAAGACAAAATCTATTCCAGTGAAAAGCAAGCTATTAAAGAAAATGTGTTGTTGTTTGGTTGCTAAATCATATCCAGCTCTTTGCAACCCCATGGACTGCAGCACGCCAGGCGCCTCTGTCCTCCAATTCATGCCTATTGAGTTAGTAATGCTATCTAGCCATCTTATCCTCTGTTGCCCTCTTCTCCTCCTGCCCTCAATCTTTTCCAGCATCAGAGTCTTTTCCAATGAGTCAGCTTTTTGCATTAGGTAAACAAAGCATTTGGAGCTTCAGATTTATCATCAGTCCTTCCATTGAATATTAATGTTTCATTTCCTTTAGGACTGATTGGTTTGATCTCCTTGCTGTCCGAGGGATTCTCAAGAGTTTTCTCCAACACAATTTGAAAGCATCAAGTTTCAATGCTCTGTCTTCTTCATAGCCCAGTTCTAACATCCATATATGACTACTGAAAAACCCATAGATTTTACTATATGGATCTTTGTTGGCAAAGTGATATCTGTGCATTTTAATATGCTGTCTATGTTTGTCCCATAGCTTTCTTTCCAAGTAACAAGCGTCTTTTAATTTGATGACTGCAGTCAATATCTGCAGTGATTTTAGAGCCCAAGAAAATAAAATCTTAAAGATTATTGGTTGAGAACTTGGTGTTAGTATATTCTGAAAACTTTTGACTCACTGGTCAAAAGAGTCTTTGTTTACCTTACTTTATTGCCCAATATTACAGAAATGCAGATAAACTCACAGATGGTAAGGGGCAGGGTCAAATCCCATGTATATGTTATTTTACAATCATGCAATGATGAATAAATAGTATAACTGGTGATATATAATTTAGTTATGATAGTTTTGATTTTAAATGTAATAGAAGAAAAAATTTTAGAAAAAATAAAATTGACAACAGCTTAGTTTAATGTTTGCCATAAAATCTTTCCCTCTCTTTTCATCCAATATGTTCTTCACTCTTTTACCAATTCTTCTATACCTGAGAGCTCATTTCTACTTTATGATTTTCTAGGTACATTTCTCACTAGAAATTAATTCATTACCATCAGTTTTTACATCACAGTTTCAAGAGAAGTTGATAGGTTCCATTAATATTCCTGAATGATGCCACAGAATGTGTTATTGGTCAGTCTATATTTGTTTGCTATTTCAAATAGCTCAAATAGTTGAGCTATTTCAAATCCTGACAGATGATGCTGTAAAAGTGCTGCACACAATATGCCAGCAAATCTGGAAAACTCAGCAGTGGCCACAGGACTGGAAAAGGTCAATTTTCATTCCAATCCCAAAGAAAGGCAATGCCAAAGAATGCTCAAACTATCACACATTTGCACTCATCTCACATGCTAGTAAAGTAACGCTCAAAATTCTCCAAGCCTTGCTTCAGCAATATGTGAACCATGAACTTCCAGATGTTCAAGCTGGTTTTAGAAAGGGCAGAGGAACCAGAGATCAAATTGCCAACATCCGCTCGAGCATGGAAACAGCAAGAGAGTTCCAGAAAAATATCTATGTTTTATTGACTATGCTAAAGCCTTTGACTATGTGGATCACAATCAACTGTGGAAAATTCTGAAAGAGATGGGAATATCAGACCACCTGACTTGCCTCTTGAGAAACCTGTATGCAGGTCAGGAAGCAACAGTTAAAACTGGACATGGAACAACAGACTATTTTCCAAATAGGAAAAGGAGTACGTCAAGGCTATATATTGTCACTCTGCTTATTTAACTTCTATGCAGAGTACATCATGAGAAATGCTGGGCTGGAAGAAGCACAAGCTGGAATCAAGATTTCAGGAAGAAACATCAATCACCTCAGATATGCAGATGACACCACCCTTATGGCAGAAAGTGAAGAGGAAATAAAAAGCCTCTTGATGAAAGTGAAAGTGGAGAGTGAAAAAGTTGGCTTAAAGCTCAACATTCAGAAAGCAAAGATCATGGCATCTGGTCCCATCACTTCATGGGAAATAGATGGGGCATCAGTGGAAACAGTGTCAGACTATCTTTTCAGGCTCCAAAATCACTGCAGATGGTGACTGCAGCCATGAAATCAAAAGACACTTACTCCTTGGCAGGAAAGTTATGACCAACCTAGACAGCATATTGAAAAGCAGAGACATTACTTTGCCAACAAAGGTCCATCTAATCAAGGTTATGGTTTTTCCAGTGGTCATGTATGGATGCAAAAGTTGGACTGTGAAGAAAGCTGAGCGCTGAAGAATTGATGCTTTTGAACTGTGGCATTGGAGAAGACTCTTGAGAGTCCCTTGGACTGCAAGGAGATCCAACCAGAGCATTCTAAAGGACATCAGTCCTGGGTGTTCTTTGGAAGTTATGATGCTAAAGCTGAAACTCCAGTACTTTGGCCACATCATGCGAAGAGTTGACTCAATGGAAGAGATTCTGATGTTGGGAGGGTTTGGGGACAGGAGGACAAGGGGACGACAAAGGATGAGATGACTGGATGGCATCATCAACTCGATGGGCGTGAATTTGAGTGAACTCCTGGAGATGGTGATGGACAGGGAGGCATGGCGTGCTGCGATTCATGGGGTTGCATAGAGTTGGACACGACTGAGTGACTGAACTGAACTGACTGATATTTGTTTGCCTTTGAGTCACTTCTCTTCTGGATTCAGTCAGCTTGTGCTCCATATGGAAGATCATCTGCCAAAAATTGCTGCCTAAAAGTTACCTCTTCAGCAGGTCTATAAGATGGCATGGGCACCTAGATAAGCAAACCTGTTGGCTCAGGGGGTAAAGAATCTGCCTACAATGTGGAAGACATGGATTTGATCCCTGAGTTGGGAAGATTCCCTGGAGAAGGAAAAGGTTACCCACTCCATTATTCTGGCCAGGAGAATTCCAGGTTCTGTATAGTCCATGGAGTTCCAAAGAGTCAGACACAACTGAGTGGAAGTGAGAGTGGGATGGGCAGGTGAGGGGGTATATACCTTTCTTGGTATTTATAATGAGGAAGCATAAAATTGATTTGTCATAGTTTAAAATGATAAACTGCCTTCAAAGACAGGTTACTGTTAGGAATGGCAAATGATATACTTTTATTCAGAGCTCAACTTTCATTTGATATTGAGAGAGCTGGCAGTGCCACACAGGTTGGCTCATTACAAAAAGCTCTCAAAATGGAATCCGTTATCATCCCTGAAAATTCCCTGGGAGCATCTCTGGATGAGGGAACTTGACTATTACCTATGCATTCTTCACTACCTACCATTTATATATTAGCTGAATTTCTTTAAGAATTCTTTAAGAGTTTCATTGAAAATGTGTATTAGAGAACACTTTAAAATACAACCACAATATTTAGTTGTTCTAGTACAATTTTAACTTTTGTGAGTTAGGAGTAGAGATCCGGAAAGGTATTCAACTTGTCAAAGGTCATTTAATCAATTAGAACTACGAATTCAAATACCTTGATTATTTATATGTTAGTTTTCCTTAAGCCACACTGCTTCTAGCCAAAGCTAAATTTTAAAATATTCTGAATAATGAGGCTGTTGTTGTTTAGTTACTAAATTGTGTCTGACCACAACCTCAGGGATTGTAGGCTACCAGGCTCCTCTGTCCATAGGATTTTCCAGGCAAGAAATAACAGAAAGAAAGCCAAGTGTTTCAAGTGAGTAAATTCAGAAACTAAAACTAAGTAGCAAAATTTAGAACTGAATCTCCAACCTAGTTAGCCTAGGAGAAGAAGGGAGTAATCTGCAATTCTTTTTTTCAACAGCAAAGCTGAGTTGCAGCATCTGAAATGTCTCTGTCATTCCTAAACCTTAAAATTACCTGTTTAGCCTATCAAATAAAAGACAAAAAGTTAAATAACATTTGTCTGAATACATTATACATGAAAACACTCTGAAAGCTCTTGTGTACTATACAAATCTAAAGTACTTTATTTTATAAATGTAAATATAGGAATCTAAGATTAATAATGAAAGCTATCTTTTAATACACCTTGCTCAGGGCCATGCATAATAGAAATTAAATTATTAAACTACTTTAATGCATTCTATTATTGAATTCTTTTCTTAGCCCTATGAGGTTGTGGGTACTAATATTAACCCCATATTATAGATAAATAACATGACACGTAGAATAAATGAGTAGCTTTGCTAGTAGGTAATTTGCTAAGATTCTGGAATCCAGCTACTGGAACTTCTACAACTACAGGTATTTATGGTCCTTCCTATGGATGACAGTATAAACTTCATGGTTGATTTTTGTTTTGTAATCAGGGTGATCTGGGTTCATATTCTGACTCAATGAGTTATGAGGTGAATTACTTCAAAAAGGTTAAATTCTATAAACTTATTTCTCTTATAGTAGAATCACGGTTATACTAACTACATTAGAGATGTAAAAATACTGTGAGAATTAGAGAAATAACGCATAGGCTTTAATAGTCTGTAGTGTTATCGATCATTTGTTCACTTTCTATTATATCATTGTAAAAATTATCATTATCGGGTAAATATAAAGGAGGTGGTCACAGTAGTATTTTTCATATGTTTAATCATTCATGATATTCTATTGACCAGGCTAGGATATTAGAATGTGACAACTGATGGTTTAATTTTTATGTAATTAGGTCTCACATTTTTCTTTTCTCTTTTAGCTCATCTTTCTTCCTTTATCTCAAATTAAAACTTCACAACCATTGAAGAAAGATTCTTTGCAAATGTACTGGGGATATGTTACCCAGTGTTTCATATTCAATAACTAATGTATAATAAAGAAGAAAATAACATTTTTAAGATCTCCTAGTTTAATATTTGGTTGAGTTAAAAGTAAATCATATTTTATTGATGATCACCATTGTCACTGTATGCAGAATTATTTTTTAAGAGTTATATTTTCTATTGGAGTCCTTTCTCATGTTCACGTGATAAAACATTAATGTCCTTTCACAATCACCAAATGTCCTTTCACAATCCCTAAAACAATAGGTTAATTTACAACTTGAAAATCTTCTTTCTCTCTCTCCATCTCTCTCATGCCTTAACCACCCAAATAAGGCTTCAATTTACTTTCTAAACCAATTTCTCTCTCTTAATTCCTTAAATGAAACCTCCATGAAACTAGACTGCATGTTGTGTAGCTGTCTTCACAAGAAAAGGAAAAGTTTGGAAGAATTGTAATCTACACACTTTTATGTAGATAATCAAGATAGTCTAAAATTACCATTGTCTCTTGAAAAATAATATTGGTTGAATTAAAGACTAAACCATTCAAAAACACAAGCAAAACTGTGCACTCCTATGATTTTAATTCATTGTGTACTAGAAAGCTGATGTTACATCATGCAAGGTACGTCATGATCTGATTATGAGAATCAAATTTTAATGTTCCCTGGGAGAGATGGTCTCTTTAAAATAACATATAGAAGAATGAAAATAACCAAACCAAAAGAGCATTTTGTAGGTCACTTAATAGGTCTCTTGACTCCTTCTGTTAATAACTCTTTGTGACTCCTACAGTCCATGGGACACAACTGGGTAACTAACACACACACACACGTTTGATGGCAATAGGGCAATATCTCCCATGGTGCCTGGTTAGTGCCTTACACAAACTTTGTATTCAACAAACAACTGATTTCTAAATAAATAGAGGCAGCTGTTTAGGCTCAGTGTAGAAGATTAAAACTTCTGACCTTTACCCTGTATGTTTAAGAGAGGCAGAAGAAATGCAGATTTTGAATCAAGTGCACTTTTAGTAATTATTATAGGTGTTACAATTGTGGTATCTAAATAGTACCCCCAAATCAATAAACTTACAAAAAAGCAAAAATAAACAAAAAAAAAGATTTTGACTGAAGAGCTATATTCATCAGTATAGAAAAAATTGAAAATTATTTGATCTAGAACCCTGATTCTGTTTGTTTAATCTCAGGACCCATTCTATTTTAATCCTTGACTTAGAGTTTATAAGTTATTTTTCCTTTCACCTCTAGGTAGAGAGGAGAAAAGTGCAAGTGCTGTTTTCAGGCAGAGGAACACACACTTTTTAATATGGAGTGAAAGTGAAGTGAAAGTGAAGTCGCTCAATCGTGTCCGACTCTTTGCGACGCCGTGGACGGTAGCCTACGAGGCTCCGCAGTCCATGGGATTTTTCAGGCAAGAATATTGGAGTGGGCTGCCATTTCCTTCTTCAAGGGATCTTCCCAACCCAGGGATCCAACCCAGTCTCCTGCATTGCAGACTAGCATTTCCAAATTATATATACTCTATCTACTTATATCGTTTTTACCAGATGTCCAGATTTTATATCTAAATAATAAAGAAAACCATGTGTTCTTTGAAAAGTTGAAATTTTCCACCAGCAGAAGGAAATTAAGACCATTAATAACTGCTCCCAACCTACCTGCACATTTCAAATAAACTCACACTCACAGCTAGAATATTCTGTTTCCTCCTGTCACAGGGATTTGCATATGCTGCTACTTCAGCCTGGATGTTTCTTGCTCAGTACACATCACTCATCTCTCTTTTGTTTAAATAATATTTATTTATTTTCAACTCCCTTTTCAAATGTCACTTCATCATAAAAAAACCTACCTTAGTTTCCTTGAAGCTGGAATCATCTTCCTTTATAATAAATTCTCATAGATGACCATTTCTTTCATTTGAAACTATTCTCTCCCTACTAAATATGGAAATATTTGCTTCCTCCATTAGACCAGAAGCTAGAAAGGTGATGATAAATCATAGATATTTTTATTCACAAGTCTCAGATAGTGCAATGTAGGTAACTTTATTGAATAATAAATTGGAGTAATGTAAGATTCACATTAATTTGTAAAGTACTGCTATATCTCAATTTTAATGTGGCATATATTCCATGAAAGTTTTTACTTATTTGGCAATAGAGTCAGTATTGATCAATATATTTTTAATTTGTCCTCAACAGTGATTTCTTAAGTAAATTTAGACTCTTCATTTATTTACCTTGGAGTATGTATTACTCTCGAAAAAGACACTGGCCTTCACAAATCTCTCATTATTGTTCAAATGTGTTTTTATTTTTTTATCCAGTTCTCAAAATTAAACATTTTTTGCCTGAAGCTAGCAATAGGACTTTTGCTCCTGCTGCTCTTTACATTCTGTTTTTATTGAGGCCAATCTCTTTAAGAGTCAGCAACTTGTGAACACTATCCTAGCTGTAGTCAGTCACGGAAGATTCTCAGCCTAACTCTTCTCTGTTTAGCCAGGCTCTGCTCATGCTTTAACATTTAATTTACATCCCACCTTCTCCCTGACAACCCCAGACTCTGATCATTGCTTTCTACTCCTGAGGTCATTTGTACTTTTAGGCTGTGTCATGCAATTTAACACTTTCTTATATAGTGTTTTGTACCATTAGTGACTGTTTTACATGTTCAATCTTGGATTCCTCGAATAAAACATAAGTTCACAGAGTCAGGAATTGTGCAAAAACATCTGTGTATCCAAAGGCAGTTCTGAGCAGGTCATTGTCAGGGTCCTAGTCACCCTCCTGGTTCCAGTTGCTAGTCATTCATCAAGTTTCAGTTCCAGCTGCCTTTGTGGGGTCTCTGTCCACCCTTAGAACTTGGCACATCCCAGTATTATGCCATTTCGTTATTTTTTTGCATTGTCAGTTTTATCTGTTTCTCCCCTCTGCCTCTTCAATAGGACAAGAGCTTGTTGAGGAGAAGAACGATGTTTTTTATCACTATTATTTCCTTAGGATCCTGCACAGTGTCTAGTGGAGAATAGAGGTGCAATTGTATTTGCTAAATAAATTAATGAATGATCTTGACCTCTTTTCATTTGAACAGGCATCACATCTTCTTAATTTATAAGAAAATTACAGAAATTTGGATAAACTCTTAAAACTTATCTGCTTAGATCTTTAAAGTGTACATAAAATAAATTAAATTTTGCGTTAACATTTTACTCTGTGCACAGAGGATAGCATAGTGACTAAAGATGAGCTTTGCAATCAGATATGTCAGCATTCTGACTCTGTGTGCCCTCGAGAAGGTTCTCCAGCCGAAGTCTCAGCAACCTCATGAAAAGGAAAAATATGACTAAGCACCTCACAGTGTTGTTGTAAGAATTAAGTAACATAATACATTAGTAAAGCTCCTGGCAAATTGGCCCAGAATTGGCATACTGAGCTTTCAGAATGTTTTGGTAAGCTGTTACCTATTAAAGCAATTTAAGAGGGGGAAAAACCTAACTGTTATTTTTTCTGCTTCACAGATGTGAAGACAATTGCATATTTTAATTGAATATACATTTTAAAATATAAAATACAAAGCACAAGGACAAGTAGACTACCTTCTGTTATATACCTATAAAAAGCAGACTACCTTGAGATACCATACCGAGGCTGGCAAAGTTTCTTCATAAAAGGCCAAATAGCACATTTTTTGGTTTTGAAAGCTGTGTAATTTCTGTCACAGCGACTCAACTCTGATGTATCGTGAAAGTAGCCGCAGGCAGCAAGCAGACCAATGAGCACGTGCTTGTGCTCACGCTCAGTCACTAAGTCGTGTCTGACTCTTTGAGACCCCATGGACTGTAGCCCACCAGGCTCCTTTGTTCATGAGATTTCCTGGGGAAGAATACTGGAGTGGGTTGCCATTTCCTCCTCCAGGGGATCTTCCCAACCAAGGGGTTGAACTGACATCTTAACAGGCAGATTCCTTACCACTGAGCCAGCCACCAAAGAAGCCCCCTATGAGCAAGAATTTGTCCCACTAAAACTTTATTTACAAAAGCAGTGGATCAGACCTGTCTATCCTTAACTCCCTGGATATATGTATGTCTTACTATACAATTCTACCACAGGGGTAATAGCTTAACATTTGTATAACACACTGGTGCATTTGTAATCATTTCTGCAATGATGCCACTATTTTAATGGAACTAGAATGTTTAGAAGGTAGCCTTTAGGAAATATTAAGATATATTTTCATCTTTTTGCACATTTGAATACATATTTCTAATCTCATTTGTGAATGAACTGTTTATCAAGACAAGATTTATGTTAGTCATTGACCACGGTTAAGTCAAATTTATCACGAGCTTTTAGCCTGGCATTGTGCTTGTGCTCATGCTCAGCTGTGTCAATTGTTTGGGGCTCCATGGACTGTATAGCCTGCCAGGCTCCTCTGGCCATGGAATTTTCCAGGCAAAAATACTAGCTTGGGGTGCCATTTCCTCCTTCAGGGGATCTTCCTGACCCAGAGATCGAACCCACGTCTCTTGCATCTCCCATTGGCAGGCCAGATTCTTTATCACAAGCACCACCTGGAAAGCCCACTTAATGGCCAATAAAAGCCTCATATCTCCCTTGGTGTACTTTTGCTCATGTCTCTTTAGAATCCGTTGGACAGCATATCAGTTAGTGCAAGAATCCTTCACTTTCAGTCCAAACATGTCTAAGTCCCTGTCCAAAAGTTTGTCTTGCTGGCTGTGTGTCCCTGGATGAGTTCTGTCACAAGATAGAAATAATACTTATGCTAAAACAATGATTGTTAACCAGGGACTTTTTTGTCCCCAGGGGACTGTTGCAATGTCTAGAGACATTTATGATTGTCACAACTTGTAGGCAGAGGCTTACTGTGGGTGCCTAATGGGTAGAAGTCAAAGATGCTGCTCAACATCCTGTAATGCACAGGACAGGCCGGAGAACTATCTGGCCCCAAATGTCAGTAGCGCCAAGTTTGAGAAACCTTGCCCTAAATGTTTCTGTGAAAATTGATTCACACTGTGCTTTAAAGGGGGCTTTCCTGGTGGCTCAACATGAAAGAGTCCTCCTGCAATGTAGAAGATACAAGAGAGATGGGTTTGATCCCTGAGTCAGGAAGATCCCCTGAAGGATGAAATAGCAACTCACCCCAGTGTTCTTGCCTGGGAAATCCCATGGACAGAGAAGCCTGGTGGGCTATAGTCCATGGGGTTGCAAGAGTCGAATATGACTGAGTGAGCATACTCATACACACGCATGTGCTGTAGAGGTTTAGCAGAATGCCTGGCGCAGTAAAGCTTAACTATTAATAATAAGACCAAATTCTACTGACTTATAAACTAATAAACACTTATGACAATTTTGAACAAACACAAACATGTATGAAAATAGATGAAGTATCCATTCTGAGGAGCTAGAAGCATGTCGACGCATATTTAGATTAAATAATGAAGTTGGTACTTATTCGTGTATGTACTGACATCTGGATTCCACATGCGCTTTGTGAGCCTTGAAAGGTTTTGAATGATACTTGCTGCTCTGTCATTGCCATGACAAATGTTTTATCCTGATGTTACTATCAGACTTGCTTTAAATTCATGTGGGAAATTTGAAAGTTCTATTTCCTATCTTAAAAATCAATGACAACTTAATCAATGCTGCTAAAAACAAGCCCCAGTTCTTATGTAGTAGGAAAATAAACAAGCGGGAGAATTAAAAGTGACAGAATCTTCACATCAAGGACAGAGAACATACTTCCAACTAGCTCCTCTGCATCTGTAGCCTGAAAAATTCTGTCTGCCTGGCTCTTTCCTCAGGGGATTGAAGCACCTTGAAAGGGATAAGAGAACTTCAGCACTGCAATAATGTTTCCTATCATTAGATTGAAATTAAGTAAATAACATAATGCTAAACTGTTACATGTCTTCAGATTTCCAAAATCATAATTTGACATATCCAGCACTATTTTCAGACCCATCTTCCCTCCCAGAGGTCCACCCCTCTTCTCTGTGCAACTGAAGGAGAGCGCAGAGAAAAGGAAAAACCAAAATATCTATGAGATGATTTTTACCAAACAGCAGCAATGCCTTCACACACACCTTGAAACTCTTTTACTTACTGAAATGTAAATGTGAGTCAGCCATAGTGTACTATAAGTAATTAAAGGGGCTTGGATTGCGCCAATCACCAATTATATCCAGATATGCAAATTTATGCATGAGGGTATCAGTTGCTGCCAAATAATTACTTTGAGTTGGAGTGACAGGTGAAATCTAAGGGAAATTGGACTGTCTATACCCAACTTAAAAGTATTAGTGGCTATTCCAGAAAGAGAAAAACAAATATCATATATTAATACATATATGTAGAATCTAGAAAAATGGTTCAGATGAACCTATTTGCAGGGCAAGAATAGAGACACACACTTAAAGAATGATATATGGACACACTGGGTTGAAGGAAGGGGCGGTGGGAAAAATTGGGAGAGTAGCATTGGCATATACACACTACCATGTGCAAAATTTCATGCAAAGATGGGTAAAATAAAGGACAGAAATGGTATGGACCTAACAGAAGCAGAAGATATTAAGAGGTGGCAAGAATACCCAGGAGAACTATACAAAAAGATCTTCATGACCCAGATAACCACGATGGTGTGATCACTCACCTAGAGCCAGACATAATTGAATGCAAAGTCAAGGGGGCCTTAGGAAGCATCACTGTGAACAAAGATAGTGGAGGTGATAGAATTCCAATTGAGCTGTTTCAAATTGTAAAAGACGATGCTGTGAAAGTGCTGCACCCAATATGCCAGCAAATTTGGAAGAGTCAGCAGTGGCCACAAGACTGGAAAAGGTCAATTTTCATTGCAATCCCAAAGAAAGGCAATGCCAAAGAATGTTCAAACTACTGCACAATTGCACTCATCTCACATGCTAGCAAAGTAATGCTCAAGCCAGGCTTCAAAAGTACGTAAACCATGAACTTCTAGATGTTCAAGCTGGATTTAGAAAAGGCAGAGGAACAAGAGATCAAAATTCCGACATCTGATGAATCAAAGAAAAAGCAACAGAGTTCCAGAAAAACGTCTATTTCTGCTTTATTCACTATACCAAAGCCTTTAACTGTGTGGATCACAACAAACTATGGAAAATTCTTAAAGAGATGGGAATATCAGACCACCTTACCTGCCTCCTGAGAAATGTGTATGCAGGTCAAGAAGCAACCGTTAGAACTAGACATGGAGCAACAGATTGGTTCCAAACTGGGAAAGGAGTATATCAAGACTGTAATATTGTCACCTTGCTTATTTAACTTATACCCAGAGTACATTATGCAAAATGCCAGGCTGGATGAAGCACAGGCTGGAATCAAGATTGCAGGGAGAAATATCAATAACCTCATATACGCAGATGACATCACCCTTATGCCAGAAAGCAAAGAGGAACTAAAGAGCTTCTTGATGAAAGTGAAAGAGGAGAAAGAAAAAGTTGGCTTAAAACTCAACATTCAAAAAACAAAGATCATGGCATTTGGTTCCATCCCTTCATGGCAAGTAGTTGCAGAAGCAATGGAAACAGTGACAGACTTCGTTTTCTTAAACTCCAAAATCACTGCTGATGGTGACTGCAGCCATGAAATTAAAAGATACCTGCCCTTGGAAGAAAGGTTATGACCAACCTAGACAGCATATTAAAAAGCAGAGACATTGCTTTGCCAACAAAGGTCCATCTAGTCATGGCTATGGTGTTTCCAGTAGTCATGTATGATTGTGAGAGTTGGACTATAAAGAAAGCTGAGCACTGAAGAATTGATGCTTTTATGCTGTGGTGTTGGAGAAGACTCTCGAGAGTCCCTTGGACTGCAAGGAGATCCAACCAGTCAATCCTGAAGGAAATCAGTCCTGAATATCTATTGACAGGGCTGATGTTGAAGCTGAAAGTCCAATACTCTGGCCACCTGATGTGAAGAACTGACTCACTGGAAAAGGCCCTGATGCTGGGAAAGATTGAAGGCAGGAGGAGAAGGGGATGACAGAGGAGGAAATGGTTGGATGGCATCACTGACTCAATGGACTTGAGTTTAAACAAGCTTTGGGAGTTGGTGATGGACAGGGATGCCTGGCATGCTGCAGTCCGTGGGGTTGCAAAGAGTCAGACGTGCCTGAGCAACTGAACTGAACTGTGCAAAATGATAGCTAGTGCGAAGCCACACAAGAAACTCAACTTGTTGCTCTGTTATGACCTCTCAGGGTGGGATGGAGAAAGGAGAGGAAGGCTCAAGAGGGAAGGGTTGTGTACAGCTCATTCACTTTGTTGTTTGCTGGAAACTAACTCAACATTGTAAAGCAATTTTACTCCAGTTAAAAAAAAAAAAAAAGACAAAAGAAATGTTAGTGATTATTCAGTTCCAGTTGTCTTTGGCCATATAGGCTCAATGTCAGAGATTTCAAATTTTTTTTCCAAGAAAGCTAAGCTTTTCCAAGAGAGCTGGTTAAGGTTAACATAAAATGATAAATCTATGAGACTGAAATAAATGTGTAAACAATTCAAAAAGAGTATAAAGTGGTACAACCATGTGAGAAAACTGTCAGTTACTGTTGAAGTTAACACATCTCTACCATATGACCTAATAAATATACACGAAGATATTTACCTAGAAAAATGAAAATATATATCTATGGAAAGATTCATATAAACATATTCACAGAGGCTTCTGTTTCATGATAGTCCCTACTTGGGAGTAACCCTATCACTGCTCTTCAAGTAGTTGTTCAAGTGACACATTTCCTTACTTGCCTGTGACTACTCTCCAATGAGTGTGTTCTGTCTGATTCAACTTAAATGGATCTTGAATCAACTAAAAGATTTTCAGTGTTCTTTGACATCAAAGAACACAGTGTGTCTGATCTTTGCTTTGTACTACTTTTGCTATTTCTATAAAGGTAGTTATATCTTTCCACTGATTTATATTTTTCTGTTGATTCATACTGAACGGTTTCTGAAATGTTCCAAACTCTTCTGTATTGTCTCTTATATACTGCATCTTAATCTTCCTTTACACAAAAGCATTTTTTGTTGTTTTGCTTTATTTTTGGCATAATGCAATTCATTGTAATCTTACTTAATTTGGCTCATCCATTTCTGCAAGCTGTTTAACTGTATGGAAACTCTTTGTTGTGGAGAGGTGAAATCCTTAGGAACACCAGAGTTGCAATTATCTTCACCATGATAGACATAGACTATAAAATAAGTGTATTTCTGTTAGTTATCCCTATCATCTGTGCAATGTGGAGTTGCTCTTTCCTCTTTATTATTTTATAGATGAGAAAACTGAGATTGAGAATAGTTGACTCACTTTCCTATAGCTATACAACTAGTAAGTGGTAGAGTCAAACTGTGTTCTACGTGTAAGCCAATTTGAAAGTCCATACTTCCAACCATTATAATTTTGCTTACCTGAAATTTGAAAATAATTCCTATCAATTCTATCAATTGGTAAAACATACAGTAAGATTTGGGTCAAAGTACTAAAGCAGTTAAGAAAGTTACTCTTTATTTTATTTATTTTTTCAGTTCAGTTCAAGTCAGGTGCTCAGTCATGTCCGACCATTTGCGACCCCGTGGACTGCAGCAAGTCAGGCTTCCTTGTCCATCACCAACTCCTGAAGCTTGCTCAAACTCATGTCCATCAAGTCAATGATGCTATCCAACCATCTCATCCTCTGTCGTCCCCTCTCCTGCTGCCCTCAATCTTCCCCAGCATCACTGAGTCTTTTCTAATGAGTCAGTTCCTCATATCAAGTGGCCAAAGTATTGGAGTTTCAGCTTCAGGATCAGTCCTTCCAATGAACACTCAGGACTGATTTCCTTCAGGATTGACTGGTTGGATCTCCTTGCAGTCCAAGAGACTCTCAACAGTCTTCTCCAACATCACAGTTCAAAAACATCAATTATTCTGTGTTCAGCTTTCTTTTTTTTTTTTTTTTTAATATTTATTTGACTATGCAGAATCTTAGTTGCAGCTCGTTGAATCTTTGATTTAAAATCTTTGATCTTCACTGTGGAATGCAGGATCTTTTAGTTGTGGCATGTGGGATCTAGTTCCCAGGAGAGAGAAAACCTGGGTCCCCTGCTTTGGGATCATGTAGTCTTTGCCAATGGACCACCAAGGAAGTTGAAGAAAGTTACTCTCATACAGCACACACCTTTATCAGTTTAGCTTAAGTAAGGCAACGAAGGGCTTCTCGGGTGTCACTAGTGGTAAAGAACCCACCTGCCAATGCAGGAGACATAAGAACCATATATTCAATCCCTGGGTCAGGAAGATCCCCTGGAGGAGGGCACAGCAATCCACTCCAATATGCTTGCCTGGAGAATCCCATGGACAGAGGAGCCTGGCAGTCTAGTCCACAGAGTTGCACAGGGTCAGACACAACTGAAGCAACATAGCATCACTCAAGGTAAAAAAAAAAAACAAAAAACATATTTATAAGAAGGAATTTGACCCACCCCAATTTTAAAAAATCTTATTTTAAAAAATGTAATTTGAGACCTGCATAAACCGATCTGGACTTTTATTTATAGTTTTCAACCTTATTCTCGTCAACCCAACAGGTTTTTCCTAAGACACTTTTCTTGCTTCATGATTTTGTCACATTTCTGAAGTCAAGTTGCATCTGTAAATTGATGTATGCATTTAATGCAGTAGAGTCTTTAAGGGTAACATGATGGTTCATTGAGAAACTAAGGTCATCTGTCTTAGAATGTTTTGAAAGCTAAAGTCATGTTCTGGTTTGTAACTATCGTTATCCATCTCTTTGTCCTTGAAAATGAGAGCTGTGTTTTCCTTCTCAGTTTTCCTGCAGCTCTCTTGTGTGTTAGTCGCTTAGTCATGTCCAACTCTTTGTGATGCCATGGACTGTAGCCCACAGGCTCCTCTGTCCATGGGATTCTCCAAGCAAGAATACCGGAGTGGGTTACCATTCCCTTTTCCAGGCGATCTTCCTGACCCAGGGATCAAATTCAAGTCTCCTGCATTGCAGGCAGATTCTTTACCATCTGAGTCACCAGGGAAGCAGTTCTCTTATTGGCCCTTTGTTCCGTAGGATTAACTCAATACTACATTTTCAGCACCACTTATAAGTTTCTAACTTTGGAAGGTACTAAACACAGGCAAAGCCGTGAAGGCTGTCAAGGAAATGATGTTCCCTGCCATATCAGTGAACAAAGTATGTTACAGCCATCACATTACAGCCTTGATGGTAAGCCCTGAGGGAACTCAGTATAGAAACTGCCATCTAGCAGTCAGCCTGAGGAGTCTGGGATGAGAAAGCACAAGGTGATAGCCCATATCAGAGGAGTGATTTCAATAAGCCTAGCTTCTTACATCACCCCATGCACTGAAAAATGCTAAATTCCTTAACTTGAGATATCTGGTTTCTTTAATCAACAGTAGTCCTTTGATGCTCCAGTTACATGGTTTTTGTTGCAGAGACTGTGTGTATTTCATGGCTTCTTCTCACCTCTTTGGAGCAGTCCCTTAGAGCTATCTGAGGGGCAATGTCCCCAGCCTAAGTCCTCAGTTCTGTCCACTGCTGCTGCTAAGTCACTTCAGTCGTGTCCGACTCTGTGCAACCCCATAGACAGCAGCCCACCAGACTTCCCCATCCCTGGGATTCTCCAGAAAAGAACACTGGAGTGGGTTGCCATTTCCTTCTCCAATGCATGAAAGTGAAAAGTGAAAGTGAAGATGCTCAATCGTGTCCCACTCTTAATGACCCCATGGATTGCAGCCTACCAGACTCCTCCATCCATGGGATTTTCCAGGCAAGAGTACTGGAGTGGGTTGCCATTGCCTTTTTCTCTGTCCACTGAATAAAACATAATTCTCACATTTTAGGTTGTGCATTTTTTTCAGTCTACAAGGCATGTAGGGCTGAATGGTGCTCGTCAGTACTTTAGGGCCTTCACTAGTGGGTAAAGCAGATAAAGAATCTGCCTGCCAGTGCAGGAGACACAAGAGATGTGGGTACCATCCCTCGGTCAGGAAGAAGATCTCCTGAAGGAGGAAATGGCTACCCACTCCAGTATTCTTGACTGAAAAATTCCACGGACAGAGGAGCCTGGTAGGCTACAGTCTATCGGGCTCAAAGAGTCAGACACGACTGAATGTGAGCCCCCTAACCATGCATCTCAAGTGTTTGTTTTACTCTTGGAATGCTATGCTTTTGAAAAAAAAAAAAATTTTTTTTCCTCATTAAACCAAAGCACTTCTTTGTTTTGTTTTTGTGAAGATACAAACTTTGAAAGATCTTTTGTTTGTTCTTGTGTCTTTATAAGCATGACTCTTTGGATTTCCGCTTTCCTGATCTCATTATTAACTCAAAAACTTCCATTTGTCTTTATTGTTTGCACATGGACCTTAAAAATCTAAAATGAATACGGATTTCTGTGTTCAATAATGTTTAAGAACAGTACAACCTAGCATTTTGTAATATTTATAGGTTAGGTATTGTAAGTACATTTCAAAACTTACCTAATCTTTGCCTTAAGAAATTGTAAGCTATTATTCCTGTTCAGTGGTTGCAGAAATTGAGAGTTTAATTTGCTCAAATTACAAGAACTATTTAAAAAAAAAAAAAAACAGAACTAATCCATCTAACTCCAAACCTATCTTGTTAACTAAAATTCTTGCCAAAATCTAATCTGTTAAGTCCTTTATGTCCTTCTTACCACATTATTACACATCTTATGTTACAGAAAAATACCTACTTTTCCTCTCAACTTTTAAAAATATTCTGAAGATTTTAGAATCATATATTTCTTATTTAACCAGGTCATGTAAGGAAGTATTCAACAGTAATTTTTTAAACCATATTGGATTCTAATCATGCTAAGTTGCTTCAGTTGTGTCCGACTCTCTGCAACCCCATAGACAGAAGCCCACTAGGCTCTCCTTCACTGGGATTTTCCAGGCAAGAATGGATTATGATAAACATTCCTATATGTAGGAGGTGGCAGGGTGGTGTCACAGCAGTGAGCTTTACCCCTCAGGCTGCAGGAGGCCTGGGGCTATGTGTTCAGGTTCCACAAGCAGTTCTTCCATTTGATGCTTGAGGAGTGGGGTTCACATCTGCAAAATAACTCAGGGAATTTGCATTAAATAGTAGTATCTAGGTACTTCAGAGTGGAGGTAAAGCAGAAGATATGGGGGAAGGCCTGCCCTGGGAAGGCCCCATAGGGTCCTGCTTACAGGGAAGCCTGGTGTGCTGCAGTCCCTGGGGTCACAAAGAGTTGGACATGACTGAGTGGCTAAACAGCAATAGTTACAGTGTGACTTCCAACAGGGAATCATGGAAAAGACCCTGATGCTGGCAAAATTTGAGCACAGAAGGGGACGACAGAGGATAAGATGTTGGATGGCATCACCTACTCAATGAACATGAGTTTGAGTAAACTCTGGGAGTTGGTGATGGAAAGGGAGGCCTGGCGTACTACAGACCATGGGGTCGCAAAGAGACAGACACAACTGAGTGACTGGACAACAGTTTCAGTGTGACTTCCAACAGGGAATGTGTAAGCATCATGGAGGAGCTGGACTCTTCATTAACTCTTTGTAGCAGAGATCACAGTTTCTACCAAATCCCACTACCCTCTTTTCCTACACTAATAGGATTTTGGTGGATACAGAGTTTGACTACATTTCCCAGGCTCCCTTGCACATTTTTGACCATAAGGCTAAGTTGTCTCAGCGGGAATGTAAATAGAAGCACAGTGGCCTCCAGGCCAAAACTTTTTAAAAGCAAGTGCTGCTTTGGAATTTTTTTTCTCTTCTTCTAATGCCTGGATTCAAACAAAGACTTGGTGGGATGACACAGTGAGGATATAGAAGAAGCCTGTTTCTTGAATCAACATGGATAAAAGCTACCAACAGAACAAGTATCCCTGCCTTGTCTTTTAAACAAGTGAGAAATAACCTTCTATTATGTTAAACACTGATATGTGGCAGTGGGTGTATCTGTGATGGCAGTTTACTGCTGCTGCTGCTAAGTCGCTTCAGTCGTGTCCAACTCTGTGTGACCCCATAGACGGCAGCCCACCAGGCTCCCCCGTTCCTGGGATTCTCCAGGCAAGAACACTGGAGTGGGTTGCCATTTCCTTCGCCAATGCAGAAAAGTGAAAAGTCAAAGTGAAGTCACTCAGTCGTGTCCTCTTTCAAACACTTAAAAAAATATATCTATCACCTTTCATGATCTTATAGCTGAGATCATTAGAGAAAAGTGTGTTCTAGGGGGACGAGCTAAAAAGAGAAGAAAAAGATTATAAAACACACAGATGCTCTACAAGAGATAGAGGGAGTGATCGGTTCTGAGAGAACTTTTAAAAGTTTTCTGGAGGAGAGGACTTCAAGGATGAAGATTACACTTTCAAAAAAATTGGAGCACAATAATCTGGAGAGTGAGGACAGTCTGAACATAAGTGAAGGAGTCAGGAATGGATAATGGCCTGTTCATAGGAAGTTTAGTCTGCCTGAGGCCCTGGGCACAGAACAAATAAAGATGAAAAGATATTAGGATGGAGAGTTAGACTTGATTAAATCTTAGCACTTTTAAAATTAAATATTTATTTATTTGGCTTTGCTGGGTCTTAGTGCAGCTGGTGGGATCTTCAATCTTCATCGCAGCATACAGGATCTTTAGTTGCAGCGTGGGGATCTAATTCCCAGACTAGTGATGGAACACAGGGCCCCTGCATTGGGATCACTCTTAGCCGTTGGACTACCAGGGAAGTCCTCTGAAGCACTTTTAATTCCATGTGTGGTTAGCAGAATAGTAACCACCCTCCTCCCAACAACATGCTGATGTACTAATCCTTAGAACCAGTAAATATATTAATGTTGATGAAAAATTAATCAGTTGATCCAAGAAAACAATGGAAAATTTTATTTGAGCCAAAATTGAGGATTAGAACCTGGGAAGAGCATCTCAGAAATCTCTGAGAATTGTTCTGCCTGTTAGAAATCAAGGCACAGTTATGTGAGTTTTATGAGACATAGGTTGATGTTTAGTCACTAACTCGTGTCCAATTCTTTATGACTCTATGGTCTGTAGCCTGTCAGGTTCCTCTGTCCACGGGATTGTCCAGGCAAGAATATTGGAGTGAGTTGCCATTTCCTTCTCAAGAGAATCTTCCGAAATTGAAGCTGAGTCTCCTGCACTGGCAAGCAGATTCTTTACTGAGCCATGGGCTGTACATCACATGCTTATTATTGACAATTTACCTAATCCAGATCTAAGCATCATTGTGGTGGGTCATGTGACCCCTTAGAAGATCAAGAAAGAATGCTTTCTTTTAAGGAGTTGTCTTGGTATTGTTTTTTATGGTTGAGCATGTATTCCTACTGAGGGGGAAGTTTGGTGAATGTATGAATGAGTGAAGTCGCTCAGTCGTGTCCGACTCTTTGCTACCCCATGGAGTATAGCCCACCAGGCTCCTCTGTCCATGAGATTTTCCAGCAAGAATACTGGAGTGGGTTGCCATTTCCTTAATCCAGGGGAATCTTCCCAACCCAGGAATCAAACCCAGCTCTCCTGCATTGCAGGCAGATGCTTTAACCTCTGAGCTACCAGGGAAGCAGATAAAAAGCGTACAGTGTTGGGGGAGGGAAAAATGCCAAAGGGCAGAGAAGAATTTTAGTTTAAATTTCTCTTTCCTTGCCATAAATATATAACTTTTATTTTCACAGTAGATTATGTGGCAAAGGGGAATTAAGGTTGCAGATGGAGCTGAGATGGTTTATTAGTTGACCTGAAGATATGGAGATGATCCTGGAATACCTAGGGTAAGCCCATGTAGTCACAAAGGTCCTTAAATTTCTGAGAGCGATTCTCCAAAAAAGACATACTGATGGCCAAATGGCACATGGAAAAGATACTCAACATCACTTATCATTGAGAAAATGCAAATCAAATCTACAATGAGGTATCACCTCACATCAGTCAGAATGCCCATAAAAAAAAAAAAAATCCACAATAAATACTAGAACAAATGTGAAGAAAAGGGAGACCTACACTGTTGGTGGGAATGTAAATTGGTACAGTCACTATGGAAAACAGTATGAAGGTTGCTTATAAATCTAAATATAGAAATACCATATGAACCCAGAAACCCCACTTCTGGGCATATACCAAGAGAAAACTGTAATTTGAAAAGTTACTTGCACCCCAATATTCATTGCAGCACTATTTACAATAGTCAGAACATGGAAGCAACCTAAATGTCCATCAACAGCAGATTAGATTATGTGGTATATATATACAATGGAATATTACTCAGGCATAAAATAAACAAAATAATGCCATTTGCAGCAACATGGTTGGACCTAGAAATTGTCATATGGAGTAAAGTCAGAAAGAGACAGATAAAGGGTACAAATTAACTTATTTAGAAAATGGAAGTAGAATCACAGGTATAGAAAACAAACTTATGGTTACCAGGGTGTAAAGGTGGGGAGAGAGGGATAAATTGAGAGATTGGGATTGACATATAAACTCTGTTATATATAAAATAGATAACTAACAAGGATCTACCAAATAGCACGGGAAACGCTATTAAAAATTATATGAGAAAAGAATCTTAAGAAAAAAAGAGTGAATATATGTAATGTATAACAGATTCACACTTTACTGTACACCTGAAATTAACATATTATAAATCAATAAAAATTTTTTTAATAAAAAATAAATAAAAAATTGTGAGAGGAAGATGTGACTAAGAAAAATTGAAGAACTGCAACAGGAGAGAACTTTGCCCCATAAAGCTTGCTTTGATGATGGAGAAAGGGTCATGCATGAGTCAAGGAAAGTGGGTGGCCTCCTAGAAACTAGGAAAGGAAATGGTTCTCCCATAGGGCCTCCAGAAATTACTACAGTCCTGGCAGCACCTTGACCTGGGCCCGGTGAGATCTGTGTCAGACTATTCATCTACAGAAAATAAGTGTATGCTACATTCATGTTAATTTGTCAAAGCAGCATTAGGAAATTAATACTCTGTGCTAAGCCTGACCTTAGAGAACAGAGTATTGCCTCAGAGGGTCAACTGAGTTAGTTGGTTAAGATGAGAAAAAGAGTGACAGTAGCCTATTTTTAATAGGTCAGGCCTCAAATAAGAGATTGGAAGAACAGAGATAAGGAAGCAGAGCAGAAAAATGTGCTAGGAAGTGAGAACAAGCTTAGTCTGGAACCCTGTGAAATCCAAAATGTAGAGGGGAAACTGTAATGTATTTTGAGGGCAATGTGTCATATAGGCTTATATAGCATTGAATAGGGAGAAGGCAATGGCACCCCACTCCAGTACTCTTGCCTGGAAAATCCCATGGACGGAGGAGCCTGGTGGGTTGCAGTCCATGGGGTCGCTAAGAGGACACAACTGAGTGGCTTCACTTTCACTTTCCACTTTCATGCATTGGAGAAGGAAATGGCAACCCACTCCAGTGTTCTTGCCTGGAGAATCCCATGGACAGAGGAGCCTGGTGGGCTGCAGTCCATGAGGTCGCTAAGAGTTGGACATGACTGAGCAGCTTCACTTTCACTTTCCACTTTCATGCACTGGAGAAGGAAATGGCAACCCACTCCAGTGTTCTTGCCTGGAGAATCCCAGGGATGGTGGAGCCTGGTGGGCTGCTGTCTATGGGGTNGAGAGATTGGGATTGACATATAAACTCTGTTATATATAAAATAGATAACTAACAAGGATCTACCAAATAGCACGGGAAACGCTATTAAAAATTATATGAGAAAAGAATCTTAAGAAAAAAAGAGTGAATATATGTAATGTATAACAGATTCACACTTTACTGTACACCTGAAATTAACATATTATAAATCAATAAAAATTTTTTTAATAAAAAATAAATAAAAAATTGTGAGAGGAAGATGTGACTAAGAAAAATTGAAGAACTGCAACAGGAGAGAACTTTGCCCCATAAAGCTTGCTTTGATGATGGAGAAAGGGTCATGCATGAGTCAAGGAAAGTGGGTGGCCTCCTAGAAACTAGGAAAGGAAATGGTTCTCCCATAGGGCCTCCAGAAATTACTACAGTCCTGGCAGCACCTTGACCTGGGCCCGGTGAGATCTGTGTCAGACTATTCATCTACAGAAAATAAGTGTATGCTACATTCATGTTAATTTGTCAAAGCAGCATTAGGAAATTAATACTCTGTGCTAAGCCTGACCTTAGAGAACAGAGTATTGCCTCAGAGGGTCAACTGAGTTAGTTGGTTAAGATGAGAAAAAGAGTGACAGTAGCAGATTTTTAATAGGTCAGGCCTCAAATAAGAGATTGGAAGAACAGAGATAAGGAAGCAGAGCAGAAAAATGTGCTAGGAAGTGAGAACAAGCTTAGTCTGGAACCCTGTGAAATCCAAAATGTAGAGGGGAAACTGTAATGTATTTTGAGGGCAATGTGTCATATAGGCTTATATAGCATTGAATAGGGAGAAGGCAATGGCACCCCACTCCAGTACTCTTGCCTGGAAAATCCCATGGACGGAGGAGCCTGGTGGGTTGCAGTCCATGGGGTCGCTAAGAGGACACAACTGAGTGGCTTCACTTTCACTTTCCACTTTCATGCATTGGAGAAGGAAATGGCAACCCACTCCAGTGTTCTTGCCTGGAGAATCCCATGGACAGAGGAGCCTGGTGGGCTGCAGTCCATGAGGTCGCTAAGAGTTGGACATGACTGAGCAGCTTCACTTTCACTTTCCACTTTCATGCACTGGAGAAGGAAATGGCAACCCACTCCAGTGTTCTTGCCTGGAGAATCCCAGGGATGGTGGAGCCTGGTGGGCTGCTGTCTATGGGGTCACACAGAGTTGGACATGACTGAAGCGACTTAGCAGCAGCAGCAGCAGCATTGAATAGATACAGGAGAATGATTCCAGCTGGGGGATAAGAAGCTGTGGTACATATATACAATGGAATATTACTCAGCCATAAAAAAATAACAGAGTAGTGCCATTTGCACAACATGGATGGACCTAGAGACTGTCATGCAGAGTGAAGTAAGCAGAAAGATAAAAAGAAATACTTATGATATCACTGATATGTGGGATCTAGAAAAATGGTTGAGATGAACTCATTTGCAAAGCAGAAATGAGTCACAGATATAGAGAACAAAGGTATACATGGATACCAAGGAGGGAAGGGGGGTGAGATGAACTGGGAGATCAGGACTGACATGTATACACTACTATGTATAAAATAGATAACTAATGAGACCCTACTGCATAGCACAGGGAACTCTATTCAATGCTCTGTGGTGACCTAAATGGGAAAGGAATCTTAAAAAGCAGATATATGTACATGTACGACTGATTCACTTTGCTGTACATCAAGAAACTAATACAACATTTAAAAGTAACTGTACTCCAGTAAAAATTAATTTTAAAAAGATATTGTTACAAATCTTGATAACAAACCAAGAATTTTGTCTCCTGTTCATTCTTCTGAAGCATTTGTAAATCTTTTTATGCTTTTCCACTCCACATACTACTTTATGCACAATGCAGCTGCAGTTTTACCCTGGAAATGCAGACCTGTGTAAAAGTGACATCTTGTGTTGCTTTGAATCATTGCATTTCTGGTTTCCTCTGTCATAATTCTTCTGTTCTGGAAGCTCTTTTGCTTTTGTTCCTTTGCTAAACAGAAAAGAAACACTAAAGTATAATCATTGCAATGTAAGAAATATGATCCATGATATAAGACACATTAGGCTGTTTTCTGCCTTATTTACAATCTATATTTTAGTGAAAGGTAAATCGTTCCAAGGCTGGAGTTTGCAGAATCCATTCCATTGTCTTGTAATGGATTGTGAAATGAGAGAGAAAAGTCTGATGATTAAAATTAGATTCAGTAATTATTAGAAAAATGCCTTAAAATAGAAAATCTACTGATTTCAAAGGTCTGGAAACTAGCCTGTTTTCTAGAAGCTATTTTTTGGAAATGTTACTTTCTGCCGCTAATGAGGTCCTTGTGGTTCCAGGTGTGAGTATATTATCCAATTTCTTGCTCTAAATTCCTTTCACTGTGGATTTGAAGCCACTATAACATTGTATCAAAATGTGCCAATTTGTTTCAGTTAGGCCACAAATAAGATACTCATGCAGTGAGTGAGTGAATAAAAAACTGTACAAAAACCTGGAGAAGTATCTAGGTATTCAATACAATTAATACTTAAAAGGCTGGCATCAGAAATGCTAAGGAAAAAGGGAAAGATCTTCCCAGCATGTTAGTAAGGATGAAGGTAGTAGGATGAAATCTAGAATAATAAGGAACAGGGAAGAATATGTGGTTGAAACGGAAAAAGAAAAACTAAATGAAAGAAACAGCATGGCCATATGACCACCTCAGATAAAGAGGAAGAGAAAAGCCCAAAGCGTAAAACTTAAAGAGAAAGGTAGGTTGAAAATCCCGAATAATAAAACTAGGGGACTGCTGGGAAGAAACACTCTGGAGAAGAAAGAAAAGGTGCCTGCTTCAAAGATAGATGATACAGAATCTTAAATGAAGAGGAAAAAAATGGTTGTCAAAGGGAAAGAAAACCACAGAAGCTAGAAGCTTAGTGTCAGAGAACATTGTTACACATCCCAACCTTTGGATGAGAGTGAGAATGAAGGCTATGTGGGAAGGCATAGTTTCACTTTTGTAATTAACCTGGTAAATTGCAGCATGTACAAATTCATCAGTCACTCAATGTCTATAGCCCAACAAAATGAAGTGAAATGTCAACTGTTTGATGCGGTAAAAACGAAATGGGTTACAGAATCAGACATCGGGTTTGAAGCTGACTTTCACTTGCTCTGTGATCTTTTCAAGTTTCTTAACTATTCATCTTATTTTCTCATCAGTAAAGTGAGGATGATTGCACCTTCTTCCCGAAGCTATTTGAGGGAGAGCTGAAATCAGGAAATCTCTGTGCCTGGCTGACATGAGAACTTCAGTTAACAGTTTGTTAGGGGAAGGGAACTGGTCTCAACTCTTTCTGCTGAGGCAAACCATAATGATGTGAGGGATCAATAAGAGAAACAGACTTCTAAACTTGCTTCTGTGTCAGTTATATGGAGGAGGGACAGACAGTTACCACCACCACGGACACGGACACGTCAGACACACCTCAGCGACTGAACTGGACTGAACCCCTTTCTCGTAGAAAGAGCCAATGATCAGCGGCAACAGAGAAGATAATTTGGGACAGGCTGTTGGCAAAAGGTAGAAGCATCCGTCTATTTACATATCATCTCCCACTTTAGCATATAGAAACTGTGGTAGGAAAAACATGATATAGTTGCCTTTATTTCAAAGTTAACCTGCGATATCAGGGATGATTTACTGGGATAAAGTATGGTCTGTAGGCCGCCTACAGCGTTACCCACTGTGAAGTGAAGTGAAGTGAAGTTGCTCAGTCGTGTCCAACTCTTTGCAACCCTATGGACTGTAGCCCACCAGGCTCCTCCATCCATGGGATTTTCTAGGCAAGAATACTGGAGTGGGTTGCCATTTCCTTCTCCAGGGAATCTTCCCAACCTGGGGATTGAACCTGGGTCTCCCGCATTGTAGGCAAACACTTTACCGTCTGAAGTCACCCACTGTGGTAGTGGTTCAAATTGTGAAGTCCTGAAATCACAGCTAGATTTTCAGAGACAAATGTCTATGTGCTGGGCCCAACCATTTAATGCTTTTTAGTAAGGTAGAACAGGTTTCAGTGGTAATCGGGTGGTATTTTTGAAAAAGAAAGGTAGGTTTGGCCTTGGGCCCCTGCTGAGATTTCTCCTGGCGATTCTGATAATACTTTACTGCCTATATCCTGGTTGAAAAGTGTTTTCAGCAGTCTTCACTCCCAGGTGTCTCAGTGGTAAAGAGTCTGCCTGCCAAAGTAGGAGATGCAGGAGACATGGGTTCAATCCCTGGATTGGAAAGATTCCCTGGAGGAGGAAATGGCAATGCACTCCAGTATTCCTGCCTAGGAAATTTCATGGACAGAGGAAACTGGCTGGCCCCGTCCCTGGGGTCACAAGCAGTCAGACATAACTGAGCATGCATGCGTGTATGCATGCACTTCCTGTAACAGCAAACTGCATTTGGGTTCTTCACAAATTTCCTCAACTTGTGCAATTATATGTATTGGAAGAGGAGGTGACTACTTTAGCAAGGTCCAAATATGTGCTTGATATGGCTTGTTATGGTTCCTCCTGTTGGAAATAATGTTACCACTACAGAGTTTAGGACAACCAAGATGGATCCAAGGAGCAATTAATAGCTGTGGTCAAGAGGTGTCCATACACCTTTAAAGTAAGATATATTGTAGTATTACGGAAAGGCTGCTGGTGGTAGGAGAATTAGGGTATGGGATCCATGCCATGAAAACCTCATGCATCAGACATTCGGATATTAAAAAAAAAAAAAAAATTAGGAAAGTACAGTTTAAGTTGCTTCAATTTTATAAGCTGCATTTAGATCAGTTCAAGAGGTTGGCTAAAGGGAAGAAACCTACTTGCCTGGGAAATTCCATACAGGAGCCTGGTAGGCTACAGTCCATGGGGTCTCAAAAGAGTTAGACGTGACTTAGGGAGTAAATAACAGCAGAAGTAGGTAAGTCGGTGTAGCACAGCCTCGGATGTATTTGTATAGCCAGAAAACTTACTCATTTCATAAACTTCTCACTTGACTGTAACCACTCTGGTAAGCCTCACTCAGCATAGTCCACACAGAGGGTGAGCATTTCTTTCTTTGTCCATCATTGTGTCTCAGACTGAGAAGCATCATTTATAATTATGTCTTTAAATGTTTACTTTATATCCTGGGAAGTGCTGACCCCCTTGAAAACAGATGCTAAGTCTCATTCATCTCTCAACCCCCAGTACTGAGCTCAGGACCTGGCACATGATAAGCGATTGATATATATTGTTTTAACGATTGAAATTATGGTCAAAGAAGTGACACAATTGTGCTCTACACAGAGAACCATTTTAGTAAGAAGGCAAAGGCAAGCATATGAAGTACTGTGTTGTGAGATAGAGTATGGTTAGAGTCATCAGAGATTTCATCTAATTAAGGGGATTTCAAAAGACTTCACAGAAAAGATAGTGCTCAAGATTAGACTTAAGGAATTAATAGGTTTTTCAACAAATGGAGTGTATTTGGAGGAGAGTGGCTATTTCAGATAAATGAAACAGCATGAACAAGGTAGAGGCAAAACTCAGGGAATATCAAGTGAACAAAGCTAAAGTCATTCTGAATAGAGTTTCTTGTAGGAAAGGCAATTAGATTTTATCTCATATGCTATGTATGACAAATGGCAAACTAAGATGAAAATATTGCAAATATTTTACAACAACAATAAACACTGAAAACTGTTAAAGATATCTTTCAACTCAGCAATGTATGTGCTTTAGGAAGGCACAAAAAGACAGAAATATTTCAGTTTGACTACCTACTTGGGTCCCACCTACGGCACTGATTATGAGTAGGAAACTCTGCTTTCCAGTAAACTGTGAGATTTGCAATTATGAAAGATATCATGTCAAATTTATTCTTGGCATATCAGTGTTAGCTAAACCCTTGCTATTCAAAATGGTATCGCCACCACCCCAAAACTTGTAGGAAATGCAGAATCTCAAACCTTACCCCAGCTCTACTGGGTGGGAAACTCTACCCCAGATCTACTGAATCAGGATCAGTAGATGACCATGATCTCCAGGTGATTCACATGCCTGTTAAAGTTTGAGAAGCACAGAAATATTTGCACCATCCAAGGGCAAAACATTGCCTGGAAAATTTTCTGGTACAGTCATACTGAATTCCTATTTCATGGTAGAATATTGGTATTAACCCAAGATGTCACATGGTAAACCAGAAAAGGATAATTGAGGGAATGTAAAAAGGATAATTGCAAACATTGCTGGTGGAAGACATTTGAAAGGTCAACATAAAGCAATCAAATTAGAAAGCAATCAATTAGAAAATCTAAATCAATATAAATAAAGGGTAGGTGAAAACCATTTGGTCCACATTGGCATGATAGCTAGAATGTTAAGGACTTCTTGTTCAGTCAGGTCTGACTCTTTGTGATCCTATGGATTGCAGCACACCAGGCTCCTCTGTCTTTCACTATCTCCCAGAGTGTGTTCAAATTCATGTCCATTGAGTTGGTGATGCTATCTAACCATCTCTACCTCTGTTGTCCCCTTATCCTTTTGCTTTCAATCTTTCCCATCAGGGTCTTTTCCAGTGAGTCTGCTCTTCTCATTAGATGGCCAAAAATATTGGAACTTTGGCTTCAGCATCAGTCCTTCCAGTGAATATTCAGAGTTGATTTCCTTTAGGATTGACTAGCTTGATTTCCTTGCAGTCCAAGGGACTCTCAAGAGTCTTCTCCAACACTACAGTTTGAAGGCATCAATTATTTGGTGCTCAGCCTATTGTTTGTACAGCTCTCACATCCTTACATGACTACTGGAAAAACCATAACTTTGACTATGTGGACCTTTGTTGACAAAGTAATGTCTCTGATTTTTAATATGCTCTCAAGGTTTGTCATTGCTCTTCTTCCAAGGAGCAAACTGTTGGTTTCATGGCTGCAGTCACTGTCCATAGTGATTTTAGAGCCTAAGAAAATAACTTATTTCACTGTTGTCATTGTTTCCCTGTCTATTTGCCATGAAGTGATGGGACCAGATGCCATGATCGTCATTTTTTGAATGCTGAGTTTTAAGCCAGCTTTTTCACTCTCCTATTTCACCTTCATTAAGAGGATCTTTAGTTCCTCTTCACTTCTGCCATACGGGTGGTAACATCTGCATATCTGAGGTTATTGATATTTCTCCTGGAAATATTGATTCTAGTTTGTTCTTCATCCAGCCTAGCATTTCACATGATGTAATCTGCATATAAGTTAAGTAAGCAGGGTGACAATATACAGTCTTGATGTACTCCTTTACCAATTTGGAACCAGTCTGTACTTCCATATCTGGTCCTAACTGTTGCTTCTTGACCTGCATACAGGCTTCGCAGAAGGTAAAGTGTACTTGTATTTCCTCTCTTTAAGAAATTTCCAGTTTTCTGTGATCTACACAGTCAAACGTTTTAGCATAGTCAATGAAGCAGAAGTAGATGTCTTTCTGGAATTCTCTAGCCTTTTCTATACTCCAACAGATGTTGTCAATTTGATCCCCGGTTCTTCTCCCATACTATCTATAACATTTTTCCTCATAATCCATTAGAACAGTAGTCTAAACAGAACCCTTTTTTAAAAAAGGAAAGCCTTAGAGAAAGATAAAAGATAATTAATTATACCTGAAGTTTGCACAATGTACTGAGAGCAATATACCATTGAAAATCACAGGATTATTACAGCCTATTAACAGTAAAGGTGTCTATTGTACTGGAAAACAAATCTTAATTTTTACAGTTTGTGACTATGCTAATTCCCCAAACAGATACTTGGGTGACGTTTATGGTAACTGAGGAAATTTTTCTCTTCCTTTAAGCATGAGAATTTGCATTTTCTAATGCCACGTACCTGGTAAAACACTGTCATGGAGGGAGTAAGTTATTCAGGAGTAGATGTAGCTTACAATAATATCAACACTTTCATTTCAAGCTCATTGATTTTTTTTTTTACCTTAATAAGTATAAGAATTAGTAAAGTACAAAAAGCCCTATATCAGTTGAAAATCTTCTCACAACTCAATTTAATTTAATTTAATTTGAAAATAGCTGTTTTACTGTCTCTCAAACTAAATTTAAGAAATCAAACAGAGCATTAACATGTTAATTAATAAGAGGTTCAGTGGGAAGATAGGAAATGATTAGTTGCATTACGATTCCTTCAGATTTTCTCTAGGAAACTCATTAAAGGGCTCTTCAGAAGTGCTTTTCTGAAAAGATGACAAACACATGGCACATGTTTTTCAAAAATGTCAAGGTGTAAGACCTGTACTTGATTTCTTTCCATGGTATAAAGGCTCAGAAGTATGTTCAAAAGGGGAGACACCTTGGTGGCATTTACTAAGTAACATGTGCCATGTCTCAGGCCATGCATGTGCAGCCATTTGGAAAGAAGAGGTCAAATCGAATGCACTCAATGCTCAGAAGCCACTCTCTTTGGGTTGGCCATGAAGACAAAGGTCCATCTAATCAAAGCTATGGTTTTTCCAGTAGTCATATATGGATGTGAGAGTTGGACCATAAAGAATACTGAGCACTGGAGGATTGATGCTTTTGAACTGTGATGCTGGAGAAGACTGTCGAGAGTACCTAGGACTGCAATGAAGTAAAACCAGTCCATCTTAAAGAAGATCAGTCCTGGATATTCATTGGAAGGATTGATGCTAAAGCTGAAACTCCAATACTTTGGCCACCTGATGTAAAGAATTGACTCATTGGAAAAGACCTTGGTGCTGGGAAAGATTGACGTAGACAACAGAGGATGAGATGGTTGGATGGCATCACTGACTCAATGGACATGAGTTTGAGCAAGCTCCGGGAGTTGGTGGTGGACAGGGAAGCCTGGTGTGCTGTAGTCCTTGGGGTTGCAAAGAGCCAGACATGATTGAGTGACTGAACTGAACTGAACAGGCCAAGGAGAGATAATTCATGTTTTTCTTCTAGGAGTCCAGAGATAGATGAAAAATTCTCTAAGTAACCTACATTTTATAGATTTTTACATTTTACAAGAATTTTCTGTAAATATCAACTTGTTGATCTCAACCAATCAGGTAACTAGGGTTTCCCAGGTTGTGTAGTGATAAAGAATCCACCTGTCATACAGGAGATACAAGAGACAAGGGTTTGATCCCTGGGTTGGGAGGATCCTCTGGAGAAGGAAATGGCAACCTGCTCCAGTATTCTTACCTAGGAAATTTCATGGACGGAGAAGCCTGGCAGGTACAATACATGGGGTTGTAAAGAGCTGGACATGACTAAGCAGATACTCACACACACACACATTCAGGTAACTAGGTAAGTTGGACATAATTTACAGAGGAAGCAAAAAGCAGTCAAAATGGTCAAAACTCACTTTAGCTGTCCTATTGCATGTGTTTATAAACTCCAATTTCTTTCTCTTTGTTTCTGTATCTTTGTCTCCATACCTAGACAGACTGTTTTCTAAATGTGTTTTAGATGCTTAAGCAAGTATATACAATTCCAGATAAAATCTGCTTTGGATATAAGAATAGGGAAGGAAATGTGAAACAGCTGTGAAATAAGTATTCAACATACCAAAGTCTTATCTTAGAGATGACCCCAGAATTGGATGTCATTGTTGTACCCACCAGTGGAAGAAAGGTAGGTGGCATTTTTAGTAGTGGTTCCCAAAAACTGTGGTCCTCAATCAATAGTGTCAGCATCTTTTGGGAATTTGTTAGACTTGGAGATTCTTGGACCTTAATAAGTCAGACTTCCTCAATCAGAACTTCTGAGGGTAAGGCCAATCATGTTTCAATTAACAAGTTCTCTAGATGAATCTGATATCTGATCTCAAATATCAGAATCACTACAATATAGAATTAGTCATAAGACAAAAACAGCTAACCAATTATTATAAAGGGGATTCAGTTCATGAGATGGGATCTTTTCTATTCATTCACTTTTGCATCGTGCCACGTGGAAGAGACCCAGGCATATATAGTACTGCTGCTGCAGCTGCTGCTGTTGCTTCAATCATGTCCGACTCTGTGCGACCCCATAGATGGCAGCGCACCAGGCTCTGCTTTCTCTGGGATTCTCCAGGCAAGAACACTGGAGTAGGTTGCCATTTCCTTCTCTGAACACACCATAAATTCTTATTGAATCAATAGACCATTCCTTAGAATATCTTCTAAAAGTTCTTGTAAAGTGGGTACAGTCTAATATTGCAAACAAATTCTTAATAATAAATAGAGCAATCTGCTCTAATAAATAGAGTAGTGGGCTTCCCTGATAGCTCAGCTGGTAAAGAATCCGCCTGCAATGTGGGAGACCTGGGTTCGATCCCTGGGTTGAGAAGATCCCCTGGAGAAGGGCAAAAGCCATCCACTCCAGTATTCTGGTCTGGAGAATTCCATAGACTATAGTCTATGGGGTTGCAAAGAGTCAGACACAACTGAACGACTTTCACTTCACTCACTGAAATAGAGCAACACATTTCATGGCAATTTTATAAGTGGAAATATAGGCGTGAGTCAATAAAACTAACTGCATGAATAGCCAGGAAACTAGACTAGCTAGTCTCAAACTTAGCTATTCAAACTTGACCTGATCATCAGAATTACATGGGTTCAATCCCTGGTCAGGAAGATCCCCTGGAGGAAGGCATGGCAACCTACTCCAGTATTCTTGTCTGGAGAATCCCATGGACAGAGAAGCCTGCTAAGCTATGGTCCAATAGGGTTGCAGTGAGTCAGACATGACTGAAGTGACTTAGCATGCATGCAAATATGCATAATACATATATAAATATTATATAAACACAATAAATATAATTATTTTGATTTCTTTTGACTTGCAGTTTTTAGCTCAGTATATCTTAAGCAACCTTTTATGCCAAATCATAGAGGGATGATTCTTTTTAATTACTGAACAGTCTTCTTTAACAATAATTAACTATATCTTATTTAATCATTTCTCTATGCACACTCAGAACTATAACAATATGGTAAATGAATTTGTGATATTTAATAAATAAAAATAAAATTTTATAACTTTGTTTTTCTTTAGGGATTTAGGCTTATTATAATAGTTTACTATTAAAAAAAATAGTCTTCAATATCTTCCTTCTCTCCAAATTCCACTTAAAGTATCTCTCTAGCAGGAAATTGCTCATTTGTTTATTATATTGTTATTTGTAGTTCTGAATGTTAAGAGAATATAGCATTCTTCTCTCTAGTATTTGTATTATATAAATACTTAATCTTGATATTTTAAAAGCGTGTTAAAAAATTCTCAACAGATAGATTGTTTAAATGGTTGAAGGGCTATTAGAAAGGGAAGAAGGGAGGAAATCTCAAAGAAATTTTGGCAGTTTTATTTTGGAAAAAATATAAAATCTACATAAAAAGGCATAGCACAGAAGAAGTAAGACCAGATTAATGGTCTGATAATCCACAATCACAGAATAATTCTATTTGAGGGAAGATTTACAATGATGCATTGCTGGAAATCAACAAAGTTAAAAACAAAATTAAAATTCCTTTTAGCTCTAGGTTTTATGAATGTAATAAACTAGATGGCTATCATAAACTGAATTAATCACTGATGTAGAAAGCATTCTTTGTCCCATCTTTTTTTGTGGAAGTCATGAAATCAACTGCAGAAAATATAATGCAAATATTTTAGAACATAAAAGATCAAAGTTTTAGAACGTATAGAAAATAATCCTTTCTGACAAATTTAATTTCTCATGTTTAAATAAATAAAAAAAAAGGAAAGAGCTGGCTTCTTTGCCATTATCTGCAGTCCATATATCAGAAGATTTTGTCTATTTTGCTAAGAAAGGCTCAGCAATCTATCCTCTAAAAGCATGAAATTACTGAGGGCTAAGTAGCAAATGGTTAGAAGCATCATTGTATTAACTATTTTCTGCCTAACAACCTGGAACTTAGATAAAGATCAAAGCTTACATAATTTTAATGATGTTTATCAACACACTGAAGTTTTAAAATGAAATGTTTCCACATCAGTTGACAAGGTTTCCATTTATGAGCAGCCCAATAAGATAGGATGCTCTTTCCTGTTTATCTAAGCCAGCAATTTTGGTGTAAAACTTTCACTTGCAATGAATGATGGGACAGGTTTCAAACCTGCTTTCCCCACAAATTGTAATTGGCAAAAATGGAACAATTTGATGGTATCTTATATAGAGGGAAATGTCAGAAATTAGGCTTAAAAGTAAAAGACATGTGGGCAAAAACAAGACTGCTGAAAACTCTGCCTCTTATGACTTGTAAATAATGCACCAGATCCCAGAAAGAAGATACAGGTTTCATTGTTTTACATTCCTTCAACAAGGAAAGCTTTGGATACTAGAAAGTAAGTCAATATTTCCACATGTTGGTACGGTTGATGGCTCTCTTCTTTTTTAAGAAATAAATGTTTATTTATTGTGGCCATTGTTGTTCAGTCGTGTCCAGCTCTTTGCCACCCATGGACTGCAGCGCAGCAGGCTTCCCTGTCCATCACCATCTCCCGGAGCTTGCTCAAATTCGTGTCCAACGAGTTGGTGATGCCATTCAACCATCTCATCCCTTGTCTCCCCCGTCTCCTCCTGCCCTCAATCTTTCCCAGCATCAGGGTCTTTTCCAATGAGTCGGCTCTTTGCCATACGGGGGAGTTTTGTTGCATCATGCAGTATCGTTCAGTGTGGAGCCACACAGGCTCATTAGTTGCAGTGCATGGGCTTAGTAGCTCTGTGGTATCTGGGATCTCAGTTCCTTGGCCAAGGATTGAATCTTCGCCCCCTGCATTACAATGCAGATACTTTACCACTGGACCACCAGAGCAGTCGCAGTCATTCTCTTCTTGAAACACCTTCTTCACTTGCCTTCCCAGGCATCCTAAGCATCTATACCACACTGGCACTTCTTTCCTCAGCTTCCATGGTTATCACACCTGATTCCCCCAACTTCTAAGTGCCAGAGTTTCTAGCACTCAATCTTCCCATTCTTTTTCCCCTTATAATACCCACTTATTTCCTTAGCTTACAAAGCAATTGTATTAAGTGTTCTAGTTTCTGGCCTTTGTTCCACTGCAATTCCAAAAATTTATGTGAAACTATCAATCAAGTTGCTTAGTATTAGAAGACAAGGATCTTTTAGTAAGTAACATTTTGGAAAATTGAAGATATATATTTCTAGATAATATTTATTTTCCAGATTATCATGTCAGACTGTGCAAGGCATGGGATATACTTATTTTATTTAACACTAATACTGCCCTGTTAGGTAAGAAATGTTGATCTCATTTCACAGATGATGAATGTTCCCAGGGTCCCAGATCCAGGTGTAATGTTAAAATAGTTGACATCTGAGTCCTTACTCTGGGGTCTCTGATGCCTTGGCTCCTCGATTTACTCACCTGATACTTCTGTGAGGTAGATGGTATTATTATTAATATTTTGCAGGTGAAAAAAAAAAACAGATTTATAAAGCAAGTAACCTAAGATAAGGGGCTTCCCAGGTGGCGCAGTGGTAACGAATGCACCTGTCTATGCAGGAGATGTGGGTTTGATCCCTGGGTTGAGATTCTTGGAGGAAGAAATGGCAACCCACTGCAGTATTCTTGTCTGGAAAGTTCCATGGACAGAGGAGCCTGGCAGGACAGTCCATGGCATCACAGAGTCGAATCAGGACTCTCACACACACACAACCTAAGGTGACAAAACAAATAGAATATCTACAAGGTAGCTTTTTGAACTCTACAGTGATGCCCCTTTTCATGTCGGCATATTGTCTTTTAGGGAGGCAAAGAAGGGGCATTGTCCAGACAGGCAGTGGGTAGCCAAGAGTCACCAAGAGATGACTAGAAACTTGACTAAGTAGATTTTTTAAAACATAAAAAAAGAGAGACTATAAAGATGAACTTTGTCTACTTTTAATTTTTCTGATAAATCTGTTGACAGGTCCTGCTGCATGTTATTCAAGTCAGGCCAACAGTAATGACTACTGAAGTCTTTCCATTACAATGAGAGCCATTTTCCTTGATTCATTTGTTTTTCTTTCTGGTAGATAAAAATCAATTTTTGAGTTAATTTTTAAATAGCTGGCTTACCTTAAGGGCTCAATGCTCTACTCTTCTGATCTTAAATAATGTACTAAAACTACTATAATAGCAATATTCATACTTAAAGCAAACAAAATATATCCTCAATTATTATGACTTCTACCTTTCTCTGTATGATACATGTTTAAAACTTAATACTATTAAAGTGGTTAATTCAGCTATTTTATAGAACTTATTGTAAAAGTTGTACATTTAGATTATCTTTTACATCTAAGAAGGTTCAAGTACTAATTTCATTTAGCCATTAAATTTTTATTGAGCATCTACTATGTGAAACTCTGAACTAGGGGCAATATATTGTTGAGGTCCTTTAATGGACTGGAACCTGGTGGTCTGGCAGAGACCGATAAGAAAGAAAAGGAGAGAGAAAGAGACTGATATTCCTTGGTTTACGCAGAAAGCCAATAAAGCCCCTGCATGGGGGTTGCTCTGTTCACGGAGGCCTCAGGTGCCCTCTTAAGGGGGTGAAGGTGCAGAGTACCTTCTCGAGAGGGTCTTAGAAGCCTGGGCAGGAAAGTGAACCCAGAGGGCCTCTGCGCTCCAGGGGAATCAGCCTGAAAGAGAGAGAAAGCAAGACCTGGGGAAGAAAGCTCTGATGGAGCAGAGGTGTTTTATTCAACATTGTGTGAGTATTTTTACTGTCTTACAAGGCAGCTATTTTCAGCAGAGATAAAATCAAAACTTACAAGTTATCAAGGAAACATGAGGTCATCCATGTGAAAGAGAGAGGTTGTAAATAATCACTTTTACCATAGGGTTCATAAAAAGGAAGAGGGTATTTATCACCATATAGAAGAACTAACGAAGGAAATGCCTGGGGAGAGGCTTGCCTCTCCTCTTAACTCCTGAATATTCAGAAATTATTAAGGAACAGAGGGTTCCTGACAGATCCAAAACAGCACACAGGAAGCCTCCTGTTAAATGCTTCCTGACAATATATCAGTTCTTGCTCTAGAATTTAATGTGAAAACAATACAGCACATAGATAAATAAAAAGCTCTGAACTTATATGTAACACACACACACACACATATTCAACTAAAAGTAACAGATAAAAATAAGAACATTCATAACTTCTTATGAAATGAGTTTTAGGAATAAGGCAAGTTTAAATGTTAGTTGAACAAGCAGTTGAAAGATAATGATTATTGAACAACCAACAGATATAGACATGTACAGTAGGGGATAAACTCAGCTGACATGATGAGCCAACAGCTCAGTGAGGTGAAAGAAAAAGTGATGGATTGGAGAAAGATACAGATTGCAGTTGGTCACAGGTGGTCAATAGGGTTTGGGTGTAAGTAGAGAATTTTAACAGAAAGTACAGAACAGAGTGAGTCTGTTAGGGGACCTCAGGTAAAAGAGTAGCTGCTGTCTAAGAAGTCAGTCAAGCAGAGTTTTTAGAACAGAAAGTGTAGACAGCTATTACAGATCATTAAACTCCAAGCATGGCACCTTTCTGGGCACAGGGACTTGTGTAGCTGCATGGGTGGGATTTCCATGTAGCTTGCCCTGCTCTGGCATGTAGACTTGTTAATCACCCTTCCCCCTTTCTGTGTAGACATGCTAAATGTAGTAGCAGGCATTCCTACTCTGTCTTGAGCTAGCAGTCAAATCACAGTGTATTTAATGGCGGGATATGGCAGGGCTTCTTTGTCATCCCTTATATAGGTACCAGTTGTGTTCAGCCACGGAGATTTCAGTTCCCTGAACTTCTCAACCTTGGATTGAGATAGTAGGTTAATAGGAAGGGGGGTTTGACTTCCTTGCCTCTTTCAGGGGCTCCACATCTTCATTTCACACTGGGCTCTGCAAATAGAAGTTTGAGAAGGGAACTGAGCTTTACCTGCCCAAGAAGAAAACCTCTTAATGTGGACATGGCAAAGAAACAAGTGACAAGAGGTGGGGGTTTTGATATTCTTTTACTTAAAAAAAAGCAAGACAATTATGACAAAATGTGGCCAATGAATAATTATGGTTGTTGAGACATGAGGCTTGTTAAGTCAGTCTCTGTAATTTTCAGTTCCCCTTTTTCTCTTAAAATATTACTTAGTGGTTCAGATAATAAAGAATCTGCCTGCAATGTGGGAGACCTGGGTTTTACCCCTGGGTTGGGAAAGATCCCCTGGATCTAACCCACATTGGGAGAGTCTAAGAAGGAAAAAGAAGGATATATCAGGTAAAAGGAACTATATATGGAAAAAATATATATGGTACATTCAGAATGTTGTGCAATGTCTACATTGTATGAAAGGTGTCAGTGGTATGCAGTGGAGACGTCTCAGCTGAGTTTAGAGCAGTACAAAGACAGGAGAAAATAAATTGTTTTATATGTCCTCATGTTTTTTAGGCATATTTCAATTTCCTTGGCACATGGATAAAGCCTATAATCACATGCTGACAAAAAATTATAGATGAAAATATTTCTATAGATAATATATCGCTTGATAGAGTGGATTCACCAAACAACATCCATAAAATCTTTATCCAGAATAATGGAAGAAGGCTAAATAAATTATATAAATCTAAAAATTTCCGTAGTTTGAATAGCAAAAATCAAAGTTACTCAGCTTTATCTGGATTGAATCAGCAATCTGGATGAAATACTTCGTATTAAATTTCTCCCACACTAGGCTATCTTCTCATGATGAAATGCTTCCTCAATTTGTTCTGAGTTACTGGTAAGGGCACTTCTCCAAAACAGAATGAATCTGAGAAATCAATCTTCAAAGCACTTTGCCCTTGAGCTATCCATATATGTGTTTGTTTTAATAAAAGAGAGAGAGGTAAAGGTTTTTCTCAATTGTTTACCTGCACAGGATACATGCAATATTAATGCGATGAGGCATATTCTTAATAATTTCCAGAATAATTGGCCTCTAATTTGATTGTTTGAAAGTTTAGATTTTTCTTTGAGCATTTCCTTGAGGTGAGAGAATAAGCCTCTGTATTTTATAACACATATACACACAATGCAGGAATACTGGAATATATAGATGCATATATCCACGATGCCAGTTCAAATCCAAAAGATATGCCAAGAGAGCTTACTTTGAGAGTAGAGGTTATGATTATAAAATATAGCATTGCTGTTGTTTACGCACTAAATTGTGTCCAGCTCTTTTGCGACCCCACGGACTGTAGCTCGCCAGGCTCCTCTGTCCATGGGATTTTCCTGGCAAGGATATTGGAGTGGGTTGCCATTTCCTTCTCCAGGGGATCTTCCCAGTCCATGAATTGAACCTGCCTCTCCTGCATTGGCAGGCAGATTCTTTACCACTGAGCCACATGGTAAACCCAAGTACAGCATACACAACTTGAAAATAAATAGCTATTTGTCCTTATGTGAAGTAAGGCCACTTCTGTGTGGCCAAATATGACAGGGTGATCTTTTAGTTCTCAAAATATAATCTTTGAAAGAAGAGAAACACATTCTTATAATGATCTTAAATAAGCATATTTGTGAGAACAATTGCTTTGTCTTCTCAGCACATTATTACTGAAAACCTAAGAAGGCTTGATTTTTGTCTCTTCTAATAGTCCTTTTAGACATACACTTTACCAAATAGCACCGGCTAAAAATACTGTCTTCAGGGCTGTCATAAAAATGACTATGTTAAGTGGCTGTACACTGATGGCGTATGTTTCTTTGTTCTTAAAAATGAATTCATATTCCTTTTTTTAAACTCTTAACTAAATATACTGAGTTAGATATCTGACTAATATACTGAGCTAAATATACTGAATTAAATATCTAATACATGGGGCTCAGAATTTTGACACTAAGGAGTTCTAATTTCAACAGTGCCTCTTGTGAGGATCATATATGATAATTCAGATAAGACTCTTAGCACAGTGCTGGGTACTAATGAAATCTCTCTGTTTATCAGCCTAACTGAATGTGTGAGGATATGGTTTGTAGCCAATCTATAGAACTATTCTTGAAGATCACTAAGAATCTGAAATTATTCTTATATAAGCTTGGTCTCTAATGGTATTAGATAGACTATTCCAAGTTCCCCTGTGGAATAAGCAGTACTCAAATCTCAGTGGGTTAACGCAATCAACTGCCTTTGGATTTTGTTTTTGTTCTCAGTCAGGGCCAGTAGAATCTCAATGAACTAATCTAAGCTTGTAGACATGCATGCATGTTCAGTTGTTCAGTTGTGCCTGACTCTTTGCGACCCCCTGGACTTTAGCCCACTGGGCTCCTCTGTCTATGAGATTTTCCAGGCAAGAACAGTGGAGTGGGTTGCCATCTCTTCTCTAGGAGATCTCTCTAACCCAGGGATTGAACCCATGTCTCTTGCAACTCCAACATTGGTAGATAGATTCTTAACCAGAAGCACCACCTGGGAATCTGAAGCTTGTGGACATTCCATCTTAAATGAACTCCCAGAATTTACTTGGCAAGGGAAAGGAAATGAGATGAATTGATCATTGGATCTTAAAGTGTCAGTAAGAAAGCAACTGACTCTTTTGGCCCCATGTCACTGGCCAAAGAGAGCTTCCTAGGTGGTGCAGTGGTCACAAGCTAGAATCAAGATTGCCAGGAGAAATATCAACAACTTCAGATTTGCAGAGTATACCACTCTAATGGCAGAAAGTAAAGAGAAACTAAGGAACCTCTTGATGATGGTAAAAGAGGAACGTGAAAAAGCTGGCTTGAAACTCAACATTCAAAAATTAAGCTCATGGCATCTGGTCCCATCACTTCAAGGCAAGTAGATGGGGAAAAATTTAAATAGTGACAAATTTTGTGTTTTGGGGCTCCAAAATCACTGAGGATATTGACTGCAGCCATGAAATTAAAAGGCATTTGCTCCTTGAAAGGAAACCTATGACAAGCCTAGACAGCATATTGAAAAGGAGAGACAGCACTTTGGCAACAAAGGTCTGCATAGTCAAAGCTAGGGTTTTTCCAGTAGTCATGTACGGACATGAGAGTTGGACCATAATGAAGGCTGAGGGCTAACCATGTTCGAACTGTGGTACTCAGAAGACTCAGAGTCCCTTGGACAGCATCAAACCAGTCAATCCCAAAGGAAATCAACCCTGAATATTCATTGAGATATTTTTTTTCTTTCTTTCTTTATATCATTGGAAGGACTGACACTGTAGCTCCAATATTTTGGCCACTTGATGCAAATAACTGATGGATTGGAAAAGACTCTGATGCTGGGAAAGATTGAAGGCAAAAGGAGAAGGGGACAGGAGAAGATGAGATGGTTAGATAGCATTACTGACCCCATGGACATGAATTTGAATACACTCTGGGAGATAGCAAAGGACAGTGGAGCCTGGCATGCTGCAGTCCATGGGGTCACAAAGAGTGGGACATGACTTAGCTACTGAACATCAACAACACTATCCAAAGAGAGCCACAGCCTACTTACCTACTTACACAGAGTAGGGTGGGACAGACGGGGGTAAAAATGTGCCCTGGTGGCAACTACTCTCCCCTTTTAGATTAACTGTGAGACAGATAATTGGAAATAAAAGATCTTCCCTACTTGATACTGTGAGCAAATGCATCTCTGTCAAATAAGAATTTCTTAATATCTAGGGGAAATTTTTGCTACATACACTCATAAGAATTGAAAACCTCATAAAAGAACATGACTAAAATCCATATTTATAATTCCAAGAGAATTATGAGTGAGCTCTGGCTAAATACCCAGTTCCTTTAGTCTATTTACCAGGAATTCAGGAAACTTAGGAAGGACATGCTGCCACAGCACAGCACTTTGATAATAAGGCTTGGAGAAATGTGATTTTCAAAGCTTGAACCCATCAAGCTGATTCTATTGTTTGCCACCTCCAGTCTCATATATAATTTTTCAACCAGGACAGGATGACAAAAAAAAAAAAAAAAAAAAAAAACTACAGCAGTGTGTCTGAGGTGTTAATATGGAATGCAGGTTTAGTTGCAGATGGGTTTTGTTTTAGAAGCAATGAGACTGCCACACACAGAAAGACATTTAAAGCATTACCTTAAGCTAAACAAACACCACTTTTCCAAGGTGTCTCATCGTTAACCTTGGGATGTTGATATGCCTAGGGACAGGAAAGCAGAAAGCAACAAGATGCAAGATGACAGGCTACAGGAAAGACAAACAGTATTTGTAGTGTGTGTAGGTCTGTGGGTGGGGGGCTTGGGGTTGAGGGCAGGTAGAATGGGAGTACTTAGCAGTGGAGACGCACAGTAGATCCTAAATTTCTGAATATTTAGGGATCATAGCCTATGCAATCAGATTTGCATGGAAAGGGAGTTGAAGCTGCATTTTGATGTCACTTTATACTAATTATTCAAATCAAAGACTGGGGACTCGTTGAGATAATGGGAGAGGAGAAAGTGGGTTGCTCCTTGATACTTCTTAGACACCAGCACTAATTGTGATCTTATATTTTCTATTTTTAGGGCTTTCCCCTTTCTCTATCCCAAACAGCAAAGTAGTCATTGTTATTACAAGTTTGTTCTAAAATTATAAATGCCCGGGGTTATTTATAGACTATTTCAGTATTTTCTTCAAGTGTTCACAACATAGTCTTAAAGTAGCTGAAAGACATCTTTTCAGGTGAGATGAAGTTGTAGAGTGTTCTTCGCACACACAATATTGCTGGCAGGTCAACTAAGTCAAATACTTTTCCAATATGACTGTGTTGTCCCCTCTGTACATTACATCAAAAATTTTTATGTAACAAAAACAGATTTCCTAGCCTTGGCTGATTGACCATTTATTCCAAGTAACAGTTGATGAAATCTAGTTGCAAGATAGCAAGAGAATTTGGATAGCCCCTCAGAGTTTGTTAAAATGGACTTGGCCTGTGGCTCTGCTCCTGAGGACCAGCTGCCTTCACTACCACATTTCTTCCGTGATTGTTTTCAAGGATAAAGTGGTAGCACACACAAGGCATTTTTGGTGTCATGCTGATGACGGAGGCACTCAGAGAAATGACTGCTGTACTAAGATAATCACTTTTTCATCCTTAAGGAAGCCCGTTGTCACTTCTTACTGGTATTAGACGTTGCTGACGATGCCTTTTCCTGCTGTTCTTTTAAAGAGGACCTCAAATTAAACCTATTACACTTTAGATCCCAATTACATGGAAATCCACAACCTTTCCGAAATGTGTTTAAGCACTAACATGAAGACCCACTCCATTCAGTATTCCTACTAACTGGTTTAAGGTCTTGACATTGCCTGGTAAGAAGATTATAGAAATGCCTGAAGGACAATTCTGGGTATAAAAACAAATGTCCCCTTGTGCATTACAATTGCCAAAAAAATTAAAAAAAAAAACACACAACCCTTTCATCTTTTTATTAATTGTATAATTAATGCATTCTGTGTACTGATAAGAGTAATGCCATGTAATTAATTTTTAAGAATTAAAAACTTGCCTTTATCCAGCCTCATGGTGTACTTTCATGTTTATAGCTGTGAATATAAATCCTCTTATCTAATTATAACATGACTGGCTTCATTGTTGAAACAAAGCAGTTCTTTGTCATTTTTTATTTGATTATGTAATATTTATTTTATTATATTAATTATATTCTATCCAGAAAAAAAATAAGACCCAAGGACTTAATATTTTAAGTCTTGCAGAGCTTATCAGAAAAATGCCATGCTGCTTTGGATAAGGTATGATATTTCATTTGTTTTCTGTGTCTGTTTTTGTCTTCCGTGATTACCCATTCTGTTTACCAAAAGCCTCAATTAGCATTTGAATAGTGAGCCAGAGAGCAGACAGGTTGAGAATTCTTATAGAACTAATTTGGCAGTCCTTCTCCTTTCCCCCCTTCTCCCTTCATAGCCTTTTCTTTGCCTCTAATCAAGCTGCAGTTATTAAAGCCAGAATAAAAGACCTGATTTTCCATTACATTGATGCATGCTGAACAGAGCCTTGATTTGCTTTTTCTTTCAGCAATGCTAATTGGACTCAAAGGAAATATTTAGTTTATAATAGTGAGTGAAGAATTCATTTAATTTTAGGGAAAGGGGAAATCAGCAATGGAACTAGCATATATATTTATGTGTGTGTGTGTGTGTGTGTGTGTGTGTGTATTTCCAATTGTTTCCTTCCTTTAAAAGTATTTTTCTTAATGTTTCTTATAAATAATGGAGTTATTTAATTATCAATGCCTCAGGTTGGAGAAATTTACAATTGATGGAAAGATTTTTGATCTCTGCTTAAAAGAAAAAAGAATGTACTGCGTTTGGGAAATTTGGTTTCAGCTATGTCTGATCAATATATAAGGAAGAATTCATTTAAGCACAGCTGTTTTCAAGTACTATTTGCACCTCAGATAGCTGGATGTCTTCCAGACTAAGCTGTCATCACCAGTCACTCTTCACATCAGATAATGGCTGGTATTGTTCATGAGACCATGCTGTTGAGATAGAATAAGTGCAGAACTTTACACAAGAAGCCTGGTTAATATTAAAATGTCATGTGAGTGTTGGTCCTCATCAGTTTAAAACCTCACTTTGAGGAGGAAGTACTTATTTTAAAAGTATGAATCAACAGATTAACAGAGTTGCAGCTCAAAAGAAGAAAAGCAAATATTCATGTGGGTAGAAGGGATTTTCGATGTACCAAAGTGTTGTTTAGATACTGCATGAAGAATAGATGCAATGTCTTCAATTAGAGAAACATTTTTCTCTAAATCAATGTGTAATGCTTCCAGGACTGTTGTATCATTATTAAGGTGTTTATATTTTCATCTGATGCATCCCCTCAATTATAGGTTTGGGAAGAGTCTTCTTGTCAACTATTTAACAGAAGCCAATCAGGACTTTGGGCTTCCCTGGTGGCTCAGATGGTAAAGAATCTGCCTTTATTCCAGGAGACCCGAGTTTGATCCTTAGGTCAAGAAGATTGCCTGGAGAAGGGAATTGCAACTCACTCAATGTTCTTGCCTGGAGAATTCCATGGACAGAGGATCCTGGTGGGCTACAGTCCATGGGATCCCAAAGAGTTGGACACACTTGAGCAACTAACACAGAAAGAAACAGGACTTCATTTGGTATGATTTAGCTTCTCCCCACTCTTTGAAATGAAGCTTTCCACCCACTCTAGTCATATCAAAGTGCTTTTATTTCTCAGAAAGCATCATGCTCTTGACTTTGGACCTTTGAATATACTCCTTTATGTTCTTGGAATGTTTCCTTTCCCCTGTTTACTTGGCTTCTTTCTATTCATTTTTCAAGGTTCAGCTGAAAAATTACTTCTTCTTAGTGTCTTCCTTAATCCTTTATGCCAAATCCCATTAAAATATCACACAATTACTTCCATACTATCTATAACTATAGGTTCCTTAACACATGTAGTCTAACACTTCCCCCGCTCTTTGGTTATAGCTTTACTTGTGAAATCTCTTACTATAGCCTTTGGGAACTGACTATGCCTAGCACAATGCCTGGACTTTCAGTAAGTATGTAGGGAATATGTAGAATTGAAATAAGTTGATTCAAGATTTAGTCCAACTTGGAAAAGTCAAAAATGTAAAGGGAAATTTTTTTCTATTTATTGATTTACTTATAAGACTGATTCAGGTTTAATAATTTATTACATTAAATCTCCTTCAGATTTTAAATCATATCATTGGCAAATGACATTTAAAAGACAAAAGAGCTGTCACAGTATGTCTCATACAGATATATGTTTTAATCCTTATGATCTCTCTTGTCTTTCTGTATAGTCACTGCAAGCAACCTTAATCAGATTGTGTGAGTACTCAGTCGCTTCATTCATGTCCGACTCTTTGCAACTCTGTGAACTATAGCCCATCAGGCTCCTCTGTCCATGGGATTTTCCAGACAAGAATACTGGAATAGGTTGCCATTTCCTCTTCTAGAGGATAATTCAGACCTGGGGATCAAATCTGTGTCTCCTGCATCTCCTGCATTGGCAAGAGTATTCTTTACCGCTGAGCCACAAAGGAAGCCCCTTAATCATATTAATAACTACAGTCTAGACCTCTCTTCTGAGCCCCAGATCCCTTTACTAAATTGCCTGTGTGATGTCTCTTCTGCAGTGTCTCAAAAGACACCTCATATTCCACATTGCTCAATTCATGCTCATCTCCCCCAAACACCTGGTCCTCTTCCAGTGCTCTTCTCACTGAGTAGCAGCATCATCCATCCCATTCAGCAAATGAGAAATCTTACAGCCACTCAGGTTAGCTCTCTTTACTTACTCTCGTATCCAATCCTTTGACTCTCACCTTCTATATACATGACTTTCTGGTCCAAGCTGCTTATTTGACCTACTCCAATAGCTTCCCAAATTGGTTCACTTACATTTATTATTGTCCTGCTCTGACTCAAATGCATTAAGAATGATCTTTCCATTGCCAAGTTGGAACATTTTATTCCCTTGCTTAAAAATCTTTAATGTCATCCCATTGCATGCTAAGTCGCTTCAGTTGTGTCTGACTCTTCCATAGACAGAAGCCCACCAGAGTCCTCCATCCACAGGATTCTCCAGGAAAGAATACTGGAGTATTTCCTTCTTATCTTAGGCTTAAAACAAAACTAACGAACCTCACCTACCCCAATGTGCAAAGTTCAGTTCTTACCTCTAGCCTCACATTATACCACGTTCTCTATTGCTTTTTCTGCTCTGGTTTAGAGAGTCCAACTTAGGTGCTATAGGTACTTCTCTACCATAGACATTAATACATTTGTTTCTTCCACATATAACATCATTCCTTCACCTTCTTTGCCTAGTTAATTGCTGTTATCTTTCAGATTTCTGGTCATTTTTTACTTCTTCAGGAAACAACCTGCTATATCTAATTAGGTGAAAATATTTCACTCTAACACATTTAATTCTCTTTTAACGTTTCTTACCATGCCTATGGTGCTACCTTTACGTGCTTATTTGATTAATGATATCTGTTTCCTGGACCAGACTGGACTCCATGAGAGCAGGGTCCATGTCCAGCATAATAATGGCCCACTGTAATCATACAATTCATGTTTGCTGAATGAAAAATAAATAAGTGAATGTATGCCAAATACTGTGCTAAGAGCTTTAGCTGTTCAATAAATATTTGTCAAATAAATGAACTGTTCAGTAAGCTGGGTGTTTGGTAACATGGAAAACAACTAAGTATTGAACTTTCTCCCCCTCTTAAAAAATCTATTTCCATGATTTCTATGTAACCTTTCAAGATAAATTATTGTTATGATAATACTTGAAAAGACCTAGTGCGATTATCTTATGAAGTAACAATTCAGCAGATATTTGTGAACACTACAATATGCTTTATGAGGTGAGAAAAAGCCTGAATACTTGAAGAAGTGAAAGAAAAGGAGGCAAGTACATTAACACTGATGGTGTCCCCTCCTCAATCCCTTGCCTCTACACATTTTCTGATATTTTTGAAGGTATCATTATCTGTCCAAGTTTTAATATAAGGAAACAAAGTCCCAGATAAAGTAAATCCTAGCCAATGTTGTATTACAAATGGGTAGTTATTCTGGAATGCTAGTCTATAACTTTCCCCCTCCCCACTTCTCTTTGGATCTTGCTGCTGCTGCTAAGTCGCTTCAGTCGTGTCTGACTCTGTGTGACCCCATAGACGGCAGCCCACCAGGCCCCCCCCATCCCTGGGATTCTCCAGGCAAGAATACTGGAGTAGATTGCCATTTCCTTCTCCAATGCATGGAAAGTGAAGTTGCTCAGTCATGTCCACCTCTTAGCGACCCCATGTACTGCAGCCTACCAGGCTCCTCCCTCCACGGGATTTTGCAGGCAAGAGTACTGGAGTGGGGTGCCATTCATAGGCATAATTTGAATGGTACAATTATAATGTGTTTATCCAAACAAAATAATTTGATCCTTGGCAGTCAAGTTTTTCAGTTTATATGTATGGCAGTTATTTTCAGTTTCATTATAACTCCATTAATAAATAGAAAGTAAGCTCTCGATGAGCACATATTTGTATTTGTTTTTTAAATATTTATTTCTCCCTGTTAGCATCTTCAACATAATTATATTTGGTTAATTTGTCTCCTTTTTTCCTCCAATCTAAACCAACAAAAATAATCTTTATTTACATTTAATATGCACATGTAGTAGGTTGAATAGTGCCCCCAAAATTTATCTCTACTCAGAAATTCAAAATAAGATCTTACTTGGAAATAGGTTCTTTGCAGATAAAATTAGTTAAGGGTTGAAATAACGTCATAATGGATTTTAGCATGTGTGTCCCTGCATGTATGTATGCTCAGTCATATCAAACTCTTTGGGACCGCATGGACTGTAGCCAGTCAGGCTCCTCTGTCCATGGGATTTCCCAGGCAAGAATACTGAAGTGGGTTGCCATTTCCTTCTCCAGGGGATCTTCCTGAACTAGGAGTCGAACCTGCATCTCCAGTGACTCCGCCTTGGCAGGCAAGTTCTTTACTAGCGGAGGTACCAGGGAAAGTGGGCCCTAAGTTTACTCACTGATGTCTTTATTTTAAAAAGAAGAGAAAATATAGACAAAAAAAGGAAGTGATATGGAGGCAGAGTTTAGGCTCATGTGTCTACAGACCAAAGAATGCCAAGGATTGCCAGCCACCAGCACGAAGGTAGAAAGAGACAGAGAAGGGTTTTTCTAAGGAGCGTTCAGAGGAAATGTGGCCCTATTGACAGCTTGACTTTGAGTTTCTAGTTTCTATGGCAGTGAAAGAATACATTTCTGCTGTTTTAAGCCAGTCGGTTTGTGGAAACTTGTTGTCACAACCTGAGGAAACTAACACAGTGTTTAGTTCAGCTCAGTTCAGTTGCTCAGTCGTGTCTGACTCTTTGTGACAGCGTGGACTGCAGCACTCCAGGCCTCCCTGTCCATCAGCAACTGCCAGAGCTTACCCAAACTCACGTCCATTGACCTAGTGGTGCCATCCAGCCATCTCATCCTCTGTCTTCCTCTTCTCCTCCTGCCTCCAATTTTTCCCAGCATCAGGGCCTCTTCCAGTGAGTCAGTTCTTCCCATCAGGTGGCCAAAGTATTGGAATTTCAGCTTTAGCATCAGCCCTGCCAATGAATATTCTGGACTGACCTCCTTTAGGATGGATTGCTTGGATCTCCTTGCAGTCCAAAGGACTCTCAAAAGTCTTCTGTAACACCACGGTTCAAAAGAATCAGTTCTTCAGTGCTCACTTTCTTTATACTCCAACTCTCACATCTATACATGACTACTGGAAAAACCATAGCCTTGACTAGACGGATCTTTGTTGGCAAAGTAATATCTCTGCTTTCTAATATGCTATCTAGGTGGGTAATAGCTTTTCTTCCAAGGAGTAAGTGTCTTTTAATTATCTATGAAAAGTGATTTTGTATCCCCTCAAAATAGTCTCTCACTGTTTCCCCATCTATTTGCCATGAAGTGATGGGACTGGATGCCATGATCTTAGTTTTCTGAATGTTGAGTTTTAAGCCAACTTTTTCACTTACCTCTTTCAGATTCATCAAGAGGCTCATTAGTTCTTTGCTTTCTGTTGCAAGGATGGTGTCATCTGCATATCTGAGATTATTGATACTTCTCCCTGCAATCTTGATTCCAGCTTGTGCTTCATCCAGCCTGGCAATTCACATGATATACTCTGCATACAGTTAAATAAGTTAGATGACAATATACAGCCTTGAAGTACTCCTGTCCCAATTTGGAACCACTCTGTTGTTCCATGTCCAATTCTAACTGTTGCTTCTTGAACTGCATACACATTGCTCAGGAGGCAGGTCAGGTGGTCTGGTATTCCCATCTCTTTAAGAATTTTCCACAGTTTGTTGTGATTCACACAATCCAAGGCTTTGGCATAGTCAATAAAACAGAAATATATGCTTTTCTGGAACTCTGTTGCTTTTCCGATGATCCAACGGAGGTTGACAATTTGATCTCTGGTTCCTCTCCTTTTTCTAAATCCAGCTTCAACATCTGGAATTTCACAGTTCACATACTGTTGAATCCTGACTAGNTCACACAATCCAAGGCTTTGGCATAGTCAATAAAACAGAAATATATGCTTTTCTGGAACTCTGTTGCTTTTCCGATGATCCAACGGAGGTTGACAATTTGATCTCTGGTTCCTCTCCTTTTTCTAAATCCAGCTTCAACATCTGGAATTTCACAGTTCACATACTGTTGAATCCTGACTAGGAGGATTTTTGAGCATTACTATGCTAGCATGTGAGATAAGTGCAATTGTGTGGTAGTTTGAACATTCTTTGGCATTGCCCATCTTTGGGATTGGAATAAAAACTGACCGTTTCCAGTCCTGTGGCCACTGCTGAGTTTTCCAAATTTGCTGGCATATTGAGTGCAGCACTTTCACAGCATCATCTTTCAGGATTTGAAATAGCTCAACTGGAATTCCATCACCTCCAACAGCCTTGTTTGTAGGTATGCTTCCTAATGCCCACATGACTTCACATTCCAGAATATCTGGCTCTAGGTGAGTAATAACACCATCATGTTTATCTGGTGCATGAAGTTCTTTTCTGTATAGTTCTTCTGTGTATTCTTGCCACCTCTTCTTAATATCATCTGCTTCTGTTAGGTCCATACCATTTCTTTCCTTTATTGTGCTCATTTTTGCATGAAATCTTCCCTTGCTGCTACTGCTAAGTCACTTCAGTCGTGTCCGACTCTGTGCGACCCCACAGACGACAGCTCACCAGGCTCCCCTGCAGCTGGGATTCCACAGGCAAGAACACTGGAGTGGGTTGCCATTTCCTTCTCCAATGCATGAAAGTGAAAAGTGAAAGTGAAGTCACTCAGCCATGCTTGACTCTTAGCGACCTGACCCCATGGACTGCAGCCTACCAGGCTCCTCCGTCCATGGGATTTTCCAGGCGAGAGTACTGGAGTGGGCTGCCACTGCCTTCTCCGAAATCTTCCCTTGGTATCTCTAATTCTCTTGAAGAGATCTCTAGTCTTTCCCTTTCTATTGTTTCTATTTCTTTGCATTGATCACTGAAGAAGGCTTTCTTATCTCTCCTTGCTCTTCTTTGGAACTCTGCATTCAAAAGGGTATATCTTTCCTTTTCTCCTTTGCCTTTCACTTCTCTTTTCTCAGCTATTTTTAAGGCCTCCTCAAAAAATAATTTTACCTTTTTGTATTTCTTTTTTTTGAGGATGGTCTTGATCACTGCCTCCTGTACAATGTCACGAACCTCCACCCATAGTTCTTCAGGTACTCTATCAGATCTAGTCACTTGAATCCATTTGTCACTTCCACTGTATAATCATAAGGGATTTGATTTAGATCATACCTGAATGGTCTAGTGGTTTTCCCTACTTTTTTTCAATTTCAATCTGAATTTGGAAATAAGGAGTTCATGATCTGAGCCACAGTCAGCTCCTAGTCTTGTTTTTGCTGACTGTATAGAGCTTCACCATCTTTGGCTGCAAAGAATATAATCAATCTGATTTTGGTGTTGACCATCTGGTGATGTCCATGTGTAGAGTTGTCTCTTGTGTTGTTGGCAGAGGGTGTTTGCTATGACCAATGAGTTCTCTTAGCAAAACTCTGTTAGCCTTTGCCCTGCTTCATTTTATACTCCAAGGCCAAACTTGCCTGTTACTCCAGGTATCTCTTGTCTTCCTACATTCGCATTCCCGACCCCTATAATAAAAAGATCTTTTTTGGGTGTTAGTTCCAGAAGATCTTGTAGGTCTTCATAGAATAGTTCAAATTCAGCTTTTTCAGCATTACTGAAACTAACATAGTGTACGGAATTACAATAGTCTATTTCACTTTAGGGGAGTGCTTAGCTGAGAGAAGCCTCTTAGATATGATGTTCTGTGGGCTCCCACATCTCTGTCTTTCCAGGAGCATATGGGGAGCTGACTCAAATAGAAATATTTTGGTAGCTTAAAAAGAAGATGAGCAGGTTTCTTGGTGCCTACAGACTTTTAAATTATGAATGATCTAGGGGCCAAAAGTATAATTCATTGAGCCTAAACCTAGTCATCTTTTCTGAGGAAGAATATAGATAGGAGTGGGCTTCCCAGCGGAGAAGCCAATGGCAACCCACTCCAGTGCTCTTGCTTGGAAAATCCCATGGATGGAGGAGCCTGCCGGGCTATAGTCCATTGGGTCGCAAAGTCGGACACGACTGAGCGACTTCACCTTCACTTTTCACTTTCGTGCACTGGAGAAGGAAATGGCAACCCACTCCAGTGTTCTTGCCTAGAGAATCCCAGGGATGGGGGAGCCTGGTGGGCTGCCATCTCTGGGGTCACACAGAGTCAGACACGACTGAAGCGACTTAGCAGCAGCAGCAGGGCTTCCCAGGTAACAGTAGTGGTAAATAATCTCCTTGCCAGTACAGGAGACAGAGGAGATTAGGTTCAGTCCCTGGGTCTGGAACATCCCTTGGAGGAGGGCATAGCAACTCACTTCAGTATTTTTGCCTGGGAAATCCCATGGACAGAGGGAACCTGGTGGGCTACAGTCCATAGAGTTGCAAAGAGTTGGAAAGGACTGAAGCAACATAGCATGCAGACATACACAGCCAGGAATAAAAACACTGAGTTACTTTTGAGAGCCATTGCCTGCATGGCTGGGAAACTAGTTGTTTATGGGGGACAGGAAAAGTGGAGAAAAGTCATGCAGGTTATTATGGAAGAGTTGATGTGCATGTATTCACCCGTTCTGCCAGCTGTCATTCAAGTCTGCCAGCTGAAACAGTTAAAAAAAAATTCATAAAGGACTAAATAAACCATCTCTGGTATTTCGAAAAATCTCCTCTGCTTCCTATTCCACTCTTTGGTCATTTTGTTCTAGCTGTGTCTGAAATTTATCCTCTCAATTAACCAAAGATAAGGAAGGATGACTTCTTTGAAAATCCAAACCTATAAATTTTAGGAGGAAAAAACACTGGCCCGAAGGTAAATTCATCAAACCTCTACGTGATACAGATTGAGTGTGTGCAGAACGGACGATGTGCTGATCGTGCTTTAGGAGATACAGATCATTAAAACTCCTTCCCGGTGCCTGTAGCTGGGTTGTTTATTACAAAAGTAAGAATCACTAACGTGTCCTCCTTGCTAGAACCATAAATCTGAAACCTCTCCTTTTAAGAACTGTGATTTGACAACTGCGATACTATCGCTCCCCCTGCTGGTCAAATTCAGATTGTCAGCTGCCTCTGGCAAACCATTTTATCTGTTTCTTCCATTCGGTTCTCCTCGGACTTGTTTCTGTTACCTAGGTATCCATTTCTTTCTTAATTCTTCATCTCATCTTTCTGTTCTATTTACCTACCGAATAGCAATTTTTAAATCTATTTTTAAAATAATTCTCTTGTTAATGTCTTTCACACTCAGGTGGTCCCTAGAATGACTCTGCTTTTCTTTTAAGATGATTTCAGCCAATCTGCTAGCACACCTTAAATCTTCTATCTCCTTCTTTGGAAATGCAGTTTCTACTTGCACAGACCCTTAGTACAAACTTCTCTGCATGCTCACACAATAGTTGAATATATTGGAAACAAAAGAAAAGTGCATCAAAAGCAAAGTGTCACTAAAGTTTTAGAAAACAACCATAGAACAGAATGAAAGCACTTGCAAATTCACCCTCTTTCCAAATTAATACTCTATGGAGGCCAATGACTATTTTTTTTTTTTAAAGTATTTTTTATGACCATATAGGGAAAGCTTTTCTTGTTCTGAGGCAAAACTCTTTCACCTTGAAGAAAAGAACTTAGATGTATCCATTTAATTGATAATTTGAGGTATATTCTGGCAGTTGCCTGAAACATGAGTTATGGGTGTTTGCAGAATCCTGATAAATCAGATCTAGACCATGAAGACAATTTCCTAGGTTAAAATAATATATGCACAGTCAACAAGGATCGTATGTATACTTTGGCAGGAATGGATAGAGGGCTAACTAGCTATTAAGAAAGACAAGGAGGAAGGTGTTGCTTGGTATTTGTCACCATAAACTTCCCTGTATGCCTTACTGGATTAGGAGCTACCTGAAGACAGACATTGTCAGTAGTCCTCTTTCGGTTTCAGCATGAACATAAAAGTCACTTGATGAATTTCGTGTGATTTTTCGAAGAACGAATGCATGAGTGAGAACCATAGGCCGTTAGTTGGCAATGTCCTTCCTGTCTAAATTAATCTTGTAAGGCTCATTGAAAATAGAAGTCAGGGACTTCCCTGGTAGTCCAGTGGTTAGGTATCTGCACTTCCACTCCAGGGGCAGCAGGTTTGATCCCTGGTCAGGGAACTAAGGGAGAAGGAAATGGCAACCCATTCCAGTGTTCTTGCCTGGAGAATCCCAGGGACGGGGGAGCCTGGTGGGCTGCCGTCTATGGGGTTGCACAGAGTTGGACACGACTGAAGTGACTTAGCAGCAGCAGCAGGGAACTAAGATTCCACATGCAGCACATGGTATGAGGGAAAAAATAAACAGACATCAAAGAAAAAGAAGACTTCACTTATTAGATTGCCACTGAATATTTAGTTTATTTTGTTTATATTTTCTCAAACAACAAGCAATGCCTTTGTAAAATATCCTACAATACAAAGTTCATGGTATAGATATAATAAATCTTGTCAGATTCAGATAAATATATTAGATATTATTCCAACAAATATACTAGATATTCTGGAAGTCAAAACCATAAAGTAAATCATATATAAAATATTTAATTTCCAAATTGTATACTACAAATAAACCTGTTAAAATTGATTAATAAATATTTATTAGTCAATTTCTGTGGCTCATTTCTGTTGAGCAAACACAGTGCTAAGATAATTTTCAAGAATCATAGGCCTCAACTGGTGATACAGTAAACCCTGGGGCTGCTGCTCTCAAAAATCTTGTAAAATAGTGTTTCCTGGATATCTCATTGCCTGGTATGCCTGGTATGCTTTCAGGAAGAATCAAGTGTGAAAATCAATGCCCCTCCCCGCCCCTGCCCCCAACTGCTGCAGTCCTGGGCAAATGCAGAGGACCACAGGGTTCAAAGTCAATGAGCAAAGAAGACAGAGGAATGATAAAGCCCAGGATTGCAAAGGGTATGAAGTAAACAAGCCACCTTCACAACTGACACTAGGAGCCTCCCTGTGGTGACAGATACCTGGGACAAGCCTTTTACAAAGCACATTTCAGGAAGGAGTGCAGTTATTAGAACACGGCCTTGTGCATGCATGCAGGCTAGATCACTTCAGTTGTGTCCGACTCTTTGCAAATCTGTGGACCTTAGCCCACCAGCCTCCTCTGTCGATGGGATTCTCCAGGCACGAATCCTTGAGTGGGTTGCCATGCCCTCCTCCAGGGGCTCTTCCTCACCCAGGGATTGAACCCACGTCTCTTATGTCTCCTGCATTGGGAAGTGGGTTCTTTACCACTAGCACCACCTAGGAAGGCCCCGAACATGGCCTTATATGTACTTTCAATTTTTGCAGATGGAGAATGTAAATTCTATTGTTACTTTGGCTCTCTGTCAAATTATAAAACAATATATTGTGATTGTTAAAAGAAAAAATTCAAAATACAGTATATCCCTGTGGTCATCCATTAGCAACGCTAGATGGAACTACTGTGAACAGTTTTGTAAATTTAATTTCTGGTCATTTAAAACTACAACTAATAAGCTTAAAATGCCTAGATTATTATGTAAAATAACACTTTGTAACTCTCTTCCTCCTTGTGTGTATGTGCATGTAGACATGTGATTTATTTATTTATTACAGGTTTGCTTATTTATTTTTGCTTTTTGGTGGTGGTGGGTCCTCATTGCTGCACACGGGCTTTCTCTAGTTGCAGCGAGTGGGGCTACTCTTTGTTGTGGTGTGCAGGCTTCTTATTGCTGAGGCTTCTCTCTTGCTGCAGAGCACAGGCTCTGGGTGTGCAGGCTTCAGCACTGGCAGCATGTGGCCTCAGTAGTTATGGCTCACGGGCTTAGGTGCATCATGGCATGTGGGAAGTTCCCGGACCAGGGACCGCACCCATCTCCCCTTCATTGCGTGATGATTTGTTAACCACTGGACCACCAGGAAAGCCTCAACATGGGGTTTTAAAAACTTAAGTGGGATTTTATGACATTGATATGAATATCCTGATAGAATTAAGTGACCACTCTTACAGACTTACAAAAAAAGACCACACTACTAATTATAGGGGAGAAAAAGAAAAATTAGAAGACTATGTATTTATATGATTAATGTGTTTATGTATAAAGAAGGAACAGCTGGACAAAAATTGAAATAATTTCTTTCCAGTGTACCTGAAAAAGAGTTAAACTCCCAAGTAAGAAAAAATTTAAAGTGTATATCATAGCTCTGTTGGGTTTATCTATATTTGGTCTATATTATTCTAGTGTTATACTTTGTACCCTATACACACATATATTCAATACTATAACTTTAGTCATTCTTGACTTTATCTTTCACACATTGAATAATTCTTTAACATATTATTAGATTCAAAGAACCTCATCTAATGATTACTGTCAGCATTCCAATTCCTAGTGTGACACAATCTAGGAGATCCTCACCTGCCATAGAATGTTGTCCTGGCAGAGTTTATTCTTATCTGTATATGCTCACATCAAAATTATGCCAGCATTTCCTCTATTAGTATTTTGCAGGATATTCTTCCTCAGGATGTTAACAGAGCTATGGGGTAGGGATGGAATATTCCGTGTAAAATGGGTGAAACAAATTTCAGAGAAGTTCAGAAATTCTGATGCTCTGTAAGATAATAATGTGTGTTATGCATGCATGCCAAAGGAAGATATAGCATGCTTATTTTCCAAATGAATTTCTTCAAAGAACCTTATTTTGAGCAGTGGACCTGTTTATGTCTTCTAGAACTAGTATCTGACAGAATCTAGTTTTGGAAATGGCACCCCACTCCAGTACTCTTGCCTGGAGAATCCCATGGATGGAGGAGCCTGGTGGGCTGCGGTCCATGGGGTTGCTGAGAGTCAGACACGACTAAGTGGCTTCACTTTCACTTTTCACTTTCATGCACTGGAGAAGGAAATGGCAACCCACTCCAGTGTTCTTGCCTGGAGAATCCCAGAGACAGGGGAGCCTGGTGGGCTGCCGTCTATGGGGTCGCACAGAGTCGGACACGACTGAAGAGACTTAGCAGCAGCAGCAGCAGTTTTGGAAATGTTTTAGTTTTAGCACATCAAGCTGTTAAGATTAGGGTGATCAATTTAAGCATATTCTGGGAAAACTCATGCTGAAACATGTTTTCAAAAGAGGTGAAGAAAGCCCAGTAATTTCTGCATTTGTAAAATAAGTCCATCTTTAACGTGTGTTCTTAAAATAATNGCAGTTTTGGAAATGTTTTAGTTTTAGCACATCAAGCTGTTAAGATTAGGGTGATCAATTTAAGCATATTCTGGGAAAACTCATGCTGAAACATGTTTTCAAAAGAGGTGAAGAAAGCCCAGTAATTTCTGCATTTGTAAAATAAGTCCATCTTTAACGTGTGTTCTTAAAATAATAGTATATTAAAGTGCCAGATGGTTGGATGGCACCATCAACTCAATGGACATGGGTTTGAGTGGCGGGAGTTGGTGATGGACAGGAAGGCTTGACGTGCTGCAGTTCATGGGGTCACAAAGAGTCAGACACGAATGAGTGACTGAACTGAACTTCACTGAAAGTGCCAGTAATTTTTCTCTTAATTATATGGAGACAAACAGAAGTTGTGAGATTCCAAAAGGTAATTTGGCAAGAGTGATGATGATCTCTGTTGTACAAAGTTTACGTCTATCTTTCTGAAACAAAATATCTTTTGTATCATTGCCTTACAGCAAAATGATTAATACTCTGCACTTCATCTTAGCACAGCTATTTCTTCTAAGAACATTTTACTTTCAAGAGAAAAGTTACAGCCTACCCTGCTACTGATGCTGCTAAGTCACTTCAGTCGTCTCCAACTCTGTCCGACCCCATAGATGGCAGCCCACCAGGTTCCCCCGTCCCTGGGATTCTTCAGGCAAGAGTACTGGAGTGGGGTGCCATTGCCTTCTCCGACAGCCTACCCTAGGTTTACTCTTGAATCTATTCAGTTCATCATTGTTATAAAACATTCATATTTTCACAATATATATAGCATCAGGTAGTTCTTTAAATATTTTGGAGCATTTCTATTTAGTAGTTTTCCTTCTAGAACTGTTTGTTAAGTAAAAGTGTTTTTACACCCTTGTCAATGATTACTCAAAAGAGAGACTCTCAACGGGCAGCAAATCTACTTAGAAGTGAAACACATTGATAGTATAATTGAAGAAATTTATTCCAATGGACAATATTTTTACATCATGAATTGCTTTGAAATTGAATAGTTTATATTAAGTGTAAAATAGTGAGGAAGATGAATCCTTTTGACTGCTACACTATAAAAGTTAAATATAACCCTTTCTTTAATAAAGTTGTAAACCTCACTATTTTGCACAACTGCATTGTAGAGTAATAAAAATGGCTTCTGCGAAGAGAAGGAAATGAACTCCCTTTATTTTGATAGTAAAGAAATGAATGAATGTAGGGAAAACAAAATTGATTCTTATTCTGATTTTCTTTATTATTTACCTTGTTAAGACAAAAATGCAACCAAGTAAATTTAAGGATCAAATTTTCTTTATTAAATAATTCATGAATTGGCCAGCATCCCATCTAGCAAACAAAAGGAGATCTACCTACTGAGCAGAAGAAAAGGAAGGGGACAGTAAAAGAAAATAACTAGCAAAGAATGCATTGTTTTAGGCAAGCTTCTGAAAGGGAAGGGATTATTAGGCAGAATTCCTCATTTAGTGCTGTCCAGGTAATTCTGGGTGATTGGTTAAAGTTTCCTGGAATTGGGGGTTTGAAACTGCAATTAGGTTAGTTATTAAGTCCCGATTTGGTGACATTGGCTTAGTACAAGTGACTCTACTTTGGACTCTGTGATCTCTCTTTTTTTTTAATGTCTGCCTTTTTTATCAGACTCTCAGCTTAATAGAAAAAAGTGATAAAAATTTAAAGTATTGGTTCCCAGGTGGCACTAGTGGTAAAGAATCCACCTGCCAATGCAGCAGATGCAGGTTCAACCCCTGGGTTGGGAAGATCTCCTGGAGGAGGAAATGGCAGCCCACTCCAGGATTCTTGCCTACGAAATCTCATGGACAGAGGAGCCTGGCAGGCCTCAGTCGATGGGGTCGCAAAGAGTAAAAGACACGACTTAGCAACTGAGCATGCAAACAGGGCAGCTCCCTGCCTCTGCTCTATAGTTCTCACTGCTTTTGTTGATCCTGTGTGGTATTCACAGGTCATCACATTCTTTGTTTGTTTCTTTGTTCTTTGCTTAATCTCTGTGATATCTATCCGTAGGCAGCTACTTCAGCTTCACAGTTTTTCAACTGGTCATTTTCTTCAGGTTTCTAGGACCCAAACCAATTAAAATCAAATAAGTCAAAGAAAGACCCCATATAGAAAGTCACATTTTTAAGCCAAGTAGCTTGCTCAGTGATGTTATTTAATTGCATTTCAATTTCCCCAGAAGAGTTAATCCAGGGGTACAGGTTGGTGCTGGCCAGCCACAGCCCTGAACCTCTCTGCTCAGCCTAAAGGTAATCAAGTGCTTTCCTATTATCAAGAACAACTTTGACCAGAGATGACAGGATTTGGGATGGTGGTGGTGGGCTGCTATTGTCTTAATAACAGATTCTAGATTATTTCCAAAGTTCAAGAGAGGTCCCCAATCATATTCTTACTTACATTTATTCCTAACCAGAGAAGTATGTCCCAATAAAGGAAGCAAGTCTTGAATCGTGAACACCTCCTAGTAAGTCCTTTCTAACTTGATGATACAAATTTAGGGGAGTTGACCAATGAGTTGTCTTAGTTGGTTAGTGGAAAGTTAAGGGCACCATTAAATAACCTAAGAGGAATTGTCCAGTTAGATGCTATTCATCTAGTCATTCATAGACTCAAAGAGAATAATAACTACCTCAGGCAAAGCTAAGTCACGTCAGGGAACAAGCCACTTTTCTTAAGGTAGGGAAATGGATTTATTGCAAGGATTGTTGTATTTGCACATTCAAGCCAGGGATTGGTTAGGTTTTCTCCTAGCCTGAAATAAAACACTGTCCTAAAATCCAAAGGTTACCTCCCCCTTAGCTATGGCCTGAAGGATATGAATAATGGTATTTTCTTTCCAGGCCAATGCCAGAGTATGGGAAAGAAAGAGGGTTTCATCTTAAAGTATGAAGTCTTGATCTGGTGTCTTGGGAGGAAGAATTCTGTCTCAATGTTAACCACTTCTCTTGCTTTTCAATTTGATTTGGAAATCTTTAGTGTCTGTCTAGAATAAGCTATTTTTAGCTGTATGATACATACCTAAGACTAGAGCCCCTGAAGTTTGTTTGCCATCTGTTTATTGAGAAGGACCTGGTATAGTCTCTTCCAAGGAGATTCAAGGGCAATCTTTGTTCTTGCTGATGCTGACTCAGGTGGGTCAGAGAAAATCAGAAGTGTTAGTTTGGAGAGCTGCAGCCAGATTCTTGAAAAAAGAAGATGGATCAGGATCCAGTCTGGTTTACAGATATTCGCACTTTTGCAAAAGCATCAGAATAAAACAATTGCTATCTCTAAATGACAAAAGACCTAAAAATGCCCATTATTAAAGATCTGATGAGAGTTTATGATAATGCAGTTGACAAGGAAATTTGATTATTTGTGTGATACACAGTATCTCAATATAAAAACTTGATTTATGATAAATAATATTATACCAGGACATATCAATTTCTAGGAACTTCACATAATTTCTGGAACATTTATAACATATAACTATACATCTCTATGAACAAAGCTAGTGGAGGTGATGGAATTCCAGTTCAGCTATTTCAAATCCTGGAAGATGATGCTGTGAAAATGCTGCACACAATATGCCATCAAATTTGGAAAACTGAGCAGTGGCCACAGGGCTGGAAAAGGTCAGTTTTCATTCCAATCCCAAAGAAGGGCAATGTCAAAGAATGCTCAAACTACCGCAAAATTGCACTCATCTCACACACTAGTAAACTAATGCTTAAAATTCTCCAAGCCAGGCTTCAGCAATATGTGAACCATGAACTTCCAGATNTGCTTTTCTTTCTGGCTTACTTCACTCTGTATAATTGGTTCCAGTTTCATCCATCTCATTAGAACTGATTCAAATGTATTCTTTTTAATGGCTGAGTAATACTCCATCGTGTATATGTACCACATCTTTCTTATCCATTCATCTGTTGATGGACATCTAGGTTGTTTCCCAACCTGTTGACTTTAAAAAAAAAAGCACAGTGTGAGAGTTGTGAGTTAAATTTTATTTGGGGCAAAATGAGGACTGCAGTTTAGGAGACAGCATCTCAGATGGCTCTGAGAAACTGCTCCAAAGAGGCAATGGAAAGGTCAGTATATATGTGACTGTGGTGAAGGAGGAATACTTGCAACCAAGCATGTATTTTTCCAGAAATTTTCTGCTGGTCTGATGAAGCTTTCTGCTAGTCACAAGGAACAGTCATCACCACAAAGGATTTTATTGCTTTTCTATATATGAGGAGATATAAGAATTGGGCTCATAAAATCAGCTCCCAAGAATATCTAACTAATGACCTGTCTTGCCAGTTTTTCCTGAGCGCAGAATGGCTCATTTCTGCTCTCCACCCTGAACTCCTTTCAGGGGATGTTGAAGGTCAGCAGCTGAAGCAGCACATGATTTAATCCCTGTAGAGGTAGATGGATCCCAGGGACGGGGAGCCTGGTGGGCTTCCGTCTATGGGGTTGCACAGAGTTGGACTTGACTGAAGTGACTTAGCAGCAGCAGAGGTAGATAGATGGCAAGTGCCCATGGCAAGTGCCAATTTATAGTTGAACATAAACCCACTTTTCCATCCAGATATATTTTGTGTCTCTCAATCTGACAGTTACCAAGCCAAGCTCTCAGGATGCAAAATCCTTGGTTTTCTTTAGTAAGATTTTGGCCATTTTATAGGTATTTATAGGTTGTGGGATGACAGTTTTTAAACAACTGTAGTGATGTAAGGTGGTATACTTGACTCTGTGGAGTTTATGGATTCTATGTTATTATTATTTATATTTATATATATTTTCAGCTAAGCCTTTAAGTCTCTTATGAGCCAAACTAATACCTAAAAGGGATGTGCCTCTGTGTAAGGGACTGTGTGCAGAATGTCCATTACACAAATTTTCTTGAAGTTGGTAGGTAACTTAATGTCAATCTAATGCATTCCACAATTAACTTACCTAGCATAGGTGTCCTTGTTTGGTAGCAATAGCTCTAATACCTCTTAAGTGCTTTATCCATGCCCACTGATCTTTGCAGCTTTTGACATTTGAAATTGCCATTAACAATTAGCCTTTATCTACATGAAGTAACCGTGTGCACTTTAACATATGACAGTAGCCGAGAGTGGTTGCTGTGTCCTAAGAGAAGGCCTTGTGCACACTACCGGTAATTCCTGAGGCACCTTGGGCTGGGGAAAAACTTGAACTCCCAGACCTCAACAACTGGGCACTGGGGACTGTGTCCTGCCAATAAGGGGATTTCCAGGTGGCACAGTGGTTAAGAATCTGCTTGACAATGCAGGAGATGATGGAGACATCCCTGCATTCAATCCCTGGGTTGGGAAGATCCCTCAGAATAGGAAGTGGCATCCCACTCCAATATTCTTGCCTGGGAAATCCCTATTAACAGTGGAGCCTGAAGGGCTGCAGTACATGGGGTTATGAAGAGTCAGACACAACTGAAACGACTTAGGATGTACAAACGCACAGATAGGAATAACACTAAGTCATTTTTGAGAGGGAGATGCCTGAATGGCTGGAAACTGGTTGTTTATGGGATACAAAAGGGAAAAGTAGGGCAGGTTATTATGGAAGAGTTGATGTGCACACATTCACCTACTCTGCCAATAACAGTTTCCTAAATTCAACTGAGTAATTTAAGAATCAAATTGGCTTTCTTAAACAATTCATGAATTAAGCATCATCTCATCCAGCAAATAGAAAGGAGCACCACTGAGCTGTAGAAAAAGAAAGGTTTTTAATAGTGGAGAGAGAAGTTAAAAAGAGAAATTATTAGCAAGCAAGGCACTGCTTTAGGTGAGGTTGCCCTCCAAAGGAGAATAGAAGTGACTATTGGGCAGATCACCTTGCTTAGTTGCTAACTGGGTGATTCCAAGTTAAGTGGCTACCGATTACATTTCTGAGGGGTTGAAATGCAATTTTCGTAGGTACTAAGTATTGGTTTCCTGATGTGAGCTTAGCACAAGTGACTCCATTTTGGGCCTGTTGCCTCTCTCTCTCTCTCTCTTTTTTTTTTCTTTTATCAAATGATAATTAAGGCACATTTATATACTAAATTATTTAACATATACAAAGCATTTTACCAAATTTCTCATGCAACAATACTATTTCTGTTTCTTTACCCTCTTACTGATAAAAACAAAGTTGCAAAACTTCAATTCCCAAACTAAAAAGTATCAATTATGGTCATAAATCATTATTTGAGTGGAAAGAAAATGATTCTAATTATTAAACATCAGCTGCCATCTGTTAAGTAGCTACTCTTTATCAAAGATTATAACACTCCAATTCCCCAGTTGTTTCAGACTAAATTCTAGAATTCACGACTTCATGTTCAGGAAACTAGTTTTCCCTAGTTCAGTTCAGTTCAGTTCAGTTCAGTTGCTCAGTCATGTCTGACTCTTTGCGACCCCATGAATCGCAGCACGCCAGGCCTCCCTGTCCATCACCAACTCCCGGAGTTCACTCAGACTCACGCCCACCGAGTCAGTGATGCCATCCAGCCATCTCATCCTCTGTCATCCCCTTCTCGTCCTGCCCCCAATCCCTCCCAGCATCAGAGTCTTTTCCAATGAGTCAACTCTTTGCATGAGGTGGCCAAAGTACTGGAGCTTCAGCTTTAGCATCATTCCTTCCAAAGAAATCCCAGGGCTGATCTCCTTCAGAATGGACTGGTTGGATCTCCTTGCAGTCCAAGGGACTCTCAAGAGTCTTCTCCAACACCACAGTTCAAAAGCATCAATTCTTCCATGCTCAGCCTTCTTCACAGTCCAACTCTCACATCTGTACATGACCACTGGAAAAACCATAGCCTTGACTAGATGGACCTTAGTCGGCAAAGTAATCTCTGCTTTTGAATATGCTATTTAGTTGGTCATAACTTTTCTTCCAAGGAGTAAGCATCTTAATTATAATAGTTAAAATGAAACAGGTGGTTTCCGCAAAAGAAATATTATTGAGAGTCTATTACCAAAATAAGGGGGATTAATACTTAGGAAAATCAGGCTTTTACAACTTCCAAACTTTTAAAAACAAATCAACAGCACTTAAATATTTAACAGAATTTTAATTCTCTATCTCTTTCCACTTGTAATGGCATGGGATATTAATTTCTGTAATGATTTTTATCTTGAGTTCTTAGCTGTTCTCTGGATTTTTCATTCCATCAGCTTTCTAGTTCCTTATATTATACCTGCAGTCACATGTAGATATTTGCCAGCATTCCACCTTCTGCCCCTCATCCATCGTCGTCTTTTTCCCTTAAACAACCATTCTGGGTCAGATTGCTGTTCATCACAATAAGGAGAGTGGACTCAATTCAATAGCACCAACTTTCATATTAAGAACAGCAAATGTTCTCTCCTGTTCTAACTTTTGAGGGACAGTTCTGGCCATTGTCCTTGCAGAAAGTCCAGGATTAAATCTGTCCCAAGGATTTCTGAAAACAAGCAAGTAATATTATGCACTGAAGCTGAAAAATTTAAGGAAAAATTAGTCCATCAGGAATTTTTTTAATTAAATTTATAAACCTATCAATTAATTTCTTACCCAGGAAGCTTTTGATCACTAGCCCAGAATATAGATTAATGATGATCATTTGCAAATAGATGCTTTCTCTTTCAAAAACAAGGTTGGAAACCCAAGTTTTAAATGGTTTGTATGGAAAGGTTTTCAAAGAGACTTATTTGCATCACTAAGTAAGATTAAGTTGATATTCAGTTATTTTCTTTTGACACGTGAGTGAGCAAGTACTCATACAACATGTTCATTATGGAATTAAGTGAAAATAAATTACAAATAGGAAAGATGGAGATTTATTTTGGAAATATGTTTCCATTTAATATTGTCACGCTACTTTGACATTAGGTAATTTTATATTACTAAACAAGTGAAAAATGAGATCTTCTAGAAAAGAACATGTTCTTACCCAATTGTGCTACACATAATAATTATTTAAATAGCAAATCACATTTAAAATATTAAGCACTTATTATACCCACAGCAAGGTAAGTTTCATTGGATCTTAAATTTTAAAACCCATGAATACCCAGAAATATTTTTTAAATTTCAAACATTTTAATAGAATAGTTTGTGGAAAAAGAGGGAAAAAATTATGGAGTCAACATTCTTTGAATAAAGAAAACTGATAATGAACACTTTTACATGAGACTAAGTTGTCACCAGAAAACATAATAGCTACATATCCTGTAGTCATTCCAGTTTATGTTGGCAATGGAAGTTTGTTCTCCTGGAATTTGTATTTGAAGACAGGAAAATTGTAAAAAAGATAAGCATACTAGACCACCTGATCTGCTTCCTGAGAAATCTGTGTGCACATCAGGAAGCAACAGTTAGAACTGGACATGGAACAACAGACTGGCTCCAAATTGGAAAAGGAGTACATCAAAGCTGTATATTGTCATCCTGTTTATTTAACTTATATGTAGAGTACATTGTGGGAAATGCTGGGCTGGATGAAGCACAAGCTGTAATCAAGATTGCCAGGAGAAATATCAATAAAACTCAGATATGCAGATGACACCACCCTTATGGCAGAAACTGAAGAAGAACTAAAGAGCCTTTATGAAAGTGAAAGAGGAGACTGAAAAGTTGGCTTAAAACTCAACATTCATAAAACTGAGATAATGTCATCCGGTCCTATCACTTTATGGCAAGTAGATGGAGAAACACTGGAAACAGTGAGAGACTTTATTTCGAGGGGCACCAAAATCACTGCAGATGGTGACTACAGCCATGGAATTAAAAGATGCTTGCTCCTTGGAAGAAAGTTATGACCAATCTAGATAGTATATTAAAAAAGCAGAGGCATTACTTTGCCAACAAAGTCCATCTAGTCAAAGCTATGGTTTTTCCAGTAGTCATGTATGGATGTGACAGTTAGACTATAAAGAAGGCTGAGCACAGAAGAATTGATGCTTTTGAACTGCGATATTGGAGAAGGCTTTTGAGAGTCCCTTGGACTGCAAGGTGATCCAATCAGTCCATCCTAAAGGGAAATCAGCTGTGAATGTTCATTGGAAGGAATGGTGTCACAGCTTAAACTCCAATACTTTGGCCACCTGATAAGAAGAACGGACTCATTTGAAAAGACCCTGATGCTGGGAAAATTTGAAGGCAGGAGCAGGGGATGACAGAGGATGAGATGGTTTGACGGCATCACTGACTCAATGGACATGAGTTTGAGTAAACTCCTGGAGTTGGTGATGGACAGGGAGGCCTGGCGTTCTACAGTCCACGGGTCACAAAGAGTCAGACACTACTGAGTGACTGAACTGAAATGAACTGAACAATCAAGAGGAATATGAGTTAAGCATTGAGTATTTAGTATGACATTTTAAATCTTTAATTTGCATTCTTTAAAAAACTTACAATAAGTTTATTTTTGATAAAAGTGACAGTTTCTCTGCTCAGCAATTTGTTACTACTCATTGTTTCTATTTCATTCAGGCATTTGCAATTATTTTTGATACCTTCTGTACAAAAATTATGTAGTATTTCTAGTCAGTATATCGCATATGACAAATTTAAAAATGTTTAAGTTGCAAAAGGACATTCAGCTAATAATTTCTTCACCAGTACTTCGAGTACTTTGGCTTTCATCTCTTGTCTTTAAAAATTTTAATGTTCTGAATTCCCATCCCTAAAGATGATATATCAGATGCTCAATATCAAAAAGCTAGTAGAGTGATAGGACTTTGCTTCAGTTCTAAGCACCACTGCACTACCTCATGCTTTAAAATGAAAATAAGGACCAAGAACAGCATTACACTTTTTATTTTTCCTATCAACAAAGCTCAATAATCAAATTCCACTTTTACCATGCTGCTGCTGCTGCTGTTAAGTCACTTCAGTCGTGTCCGACTCTGTGTGACCCCATAGATGGAAGCCCACCAGGCTGCCCCATCCCTGGGATTCTCCAGGCAAGAACACAGGAGTGGGTTGCCATTTCCTTCTCCAGTGCATGAAAGTGAAGAGTGAAAGTGAAGTTGCTCAGTTGTGTCCGACTCTTCACAACCCATGGACTGCAGCCTATCAGGCTCCTCTGTCCATGGGTTTTTCCAGGCAAGAGTACTGGGATGGGTTGCCATTGCCTTCTCAGCACTTTTATCATAAATCTTAAAAAATTAACAGAAAGCATATATGAAATTTAATGACTGATTGAGCCATAATGTATTATTCNGACTCTTCACAACCCATGGACTGCAGCCTATCAGGCTCCTCTGTCCATGGGTTTTTCCAGGCAAGAGTACTGGGATGGGTTGCCATTGCCTTCTCAGCACTTTTATCATAAATCTTAAAAAATTAACAGAAAGCATATATGAAATTTAATGACTGATTGAGCCATAATGTATTATTCATATGATGTTGGAACAATACATCATTCAGTTCGGTCAGTCAGTTCAGTTGTTCAGTCGTTTCTGACTCTTTGAACCCATGAACAACAGCACACGAGGTCTCCTTGTCCATCACCAACTCCTGGAGTTTACTCAAGCATATGTCCTTTGAGTCAATGATGCCGTCCAATCATTTCACCCTCTATCGTCTCCTTCTCCTCCTGCCCTCAATCTTTCCCAACATCAGGGTCTTTTCAAATGAGTCAGCTCTTCGNCCCTTCTCCAGTGGACCACATTCTGTCAGACCTCTCCACCATGACCCGTCTGCCTTGGGTGGCCCCACATGGCATGTCTTAGTTTCATTGAGTTAGACAAGGCTGTGGTCCATGTGATCAGATTGGCTAGTTGTCTGTGATTGTAGTTTCAGTCTGTCTGCCCTCTGATGTCCTCTCTCAGCACCTACCATCTTACTTGGGTTCTCTTATCTTGGACATGGGGTATCTCTTCACAGTTGCTTGAGTAAAGCACAGCCGCTGCTCCTACCTTGGACATGGGATATCTTGACCGCTCCTGACTTTGAACATGGATCAGTTGAATACATCATTCACCTGGATATAAGGAAAACAAAACAAAACAAACAAAACAAAACACATTCTCTCTTTGTACAATTATTTGAGGAAGACTTATGTGGAAGGAAACATTGGTCCCACTCCATATAATATGCATTATCTCATTTTATATCTATGATGGATTTTAAGGAAATCCTTAGTTTTTACAGCTGTTATTATATAAAAGTTCACAAAGAAAGGAGAGGAAAATAAGCATAAAATTATAAAGAATTAAGATATGTTACTCAGATTGTTGTAGAGGGACAAAAAAGTCTATCAGAAAAACAAGTAAGAGTGGTACAACTTTCAAAAAACCTATATTTCTTTTTTTAATTTTACCTCTAAAAGATGCTCTGACTTTTGAAAAGCTTCTTTGCTGACTTTTGACTGTTAACTGAAAAACATTCTTCTTCTAATGGTAAATAATATTTGCTGCCTTTTGAATCCCTTGCATGTCCTGAATTCTGTAGTGCTAAGATCGCTACTGACAAATATCTTTAGTTATTCTTTTTTGTCTTTGGGTTATCTTCAGAACACCATGTGTGTGTGTGTGTGTGTGTGTGTATGAACTTGTGGCTCAGCTGGTCAAGAATCCACCTTGAATGTGGGAGACCTGGATTTGATCCCTGGGTTGGGAAGACTCCCTAGAGAAGGAAAAGGCTAGCCACTCCAGTATTCTGACCTGGAGAATTTCATGGACTGTATAGTCCATGGGGTCGCAAAGAATTGGACACAACTGAGTGACTTTCACTTTCACTTTTTATTTTCTCTCTCTCTATATGTGTGTGTGTATATATGTATATATGTTATATATGTATATATATGTTATATCTGTGTATATATATGTATATATGTTATACATGTATATACATGTTATGTATACATATATGTGTACATTACATATACAACGTATATGTTATATATGTATATATGTTAGGAAAACAAAATAGAAATATCCCCATAGGTAAATGTAAATTATGGACAAAAATCCTTATAAAGAGTGGGAATACAATTGGTAAATATTTGAATATAATAAAGCCATCTGGATGTATAGCCAAAGTTTCTCCTTTGAGATGACCAATGTATATGTTTTATATTATTTTAAATTTTAAATGTTATTTCTTATATGAGATTTTTAAAAACTTATCCCTGATATGTCTTGTGTAGCAGTGTTGGCATTATTACAAATATTCATCGTTATACCTTAAAAATAAATTGCTCTGAATAATGGTCTCGATAGCTCTCTGAAGAACCACTTTCTCTTTAACCCAGTTGTGATTATCTTACCACAAGTAGCCTGTTTTCTTACCTTCATTGGAAGCAGAACTTGAAAAGAACCATGGATCAAATTCAATTCTACAACACATTAAGAAATAATACATGTTTTACTGGAATATCAAAGAGATGTAGCCATGAGACAAAACTTCCTGTTGAATTGAAAATCTCTCAGCTGTGTCCAGCTCTGTGACCCCATGGACTGTAGTCCATGGAATTCTCCAGGTCAGAATACTGGAGTGGGTAGCCTTTCCCTTCTCCAGGGGATCTTCCCAACCCAAGGATTGAACCCAGGTCTCCCACATTGCAGGCTGATTATTTATCAGCTGAGCCACAAGGAAAGCCCTTCCTAAAATATTCATTTCCTAAAAACTTCCTAAAATGTCTTTAAAACTCTGTGTTCTCCACTTACCATCCAGAACTCTTTTGCCCCTAAAATCATCTTATTTCCCAACTTCCATCTTCCTACCTGGAGTAGAGGATGATGCAGGGGCAGGGCATAGAGGGTAGGTGAAACTCTCAGCTTCACACATCCAGTGAAATTTCTCCACAAAGGGGGATAACTTGAAATTCTGTAAATTGAGTCTTATGATGATATGGATGTGGGTTGAAATCCCAGACCTGGGCTTTACCAGTAGTATTACATTTGGGCAGTTTTAGTAGCTATGGGTCTAATTTTCTTTTTTTAAGTTGTAAAAGTGGTATTTAATCTTACCTCATGAGATCTCTGTGAGGATTGTATGATATGAGGTAGGTAAAATGTGCAGTGTATAGTAACTTCTTTCACTATTTAGACTTTAGTGAGCAGACTTCTTTGTTTATATCCTGAGGATACCTGGTTTCCTAATTCTTCTTGAAAATTTTGTGTGATCTTTTTTCTATCCTTCTCTGGTCTACTCCAGGATTCTGGCCTGGAGAATTCCATGGACTGTTTGGTCCATGGGGTCACAAAGAGTTGGACACGACTGAGAAACTTTCACACACACACACACATAATGGTCCCAGTGAGTAAACACTTATTATATGTCTAGATCTCTCAGTGAGCGCTGACTGCATACAATACTCCCCAACACAAACATTAGAAAAGTATTTCATACCTTGTGAAGCCAGGCAAAGTTTAAGAGCCTTAGCCCAATGAAAGTGATTAAAAAAAAAAAAAAAAAAAAGCATTTGACATTTCTAATCCACTGAGTTAAGTGACTGTGATTCACTAGACATTCTACAGAGGGTGAAAGTGAAGTCACTCAGTCATGTCCGACTCTTTGCGACCCGTGGACTGTAGCCCACCAAGCTCCTCCATCCACAGGATTCTCCAAGCAAGAATACTGGAGTGGGTTGCCATTTCCTTCTCCAGGGGATCTTCCTGACCCAGGGATCGAACGCAGGTCTCCCACATTGCAGGCAGACGCTTTAACCTCTGCACCACCAGGGAAGCCCCTAAATAAAGAGTTTTTTCTGAAGTCATATAGGCAGTGAGTATGCAAACTGAGATTTGGACCCAGATTCCAGTGTTAGTTGCTCAGTCGTGTCTGATTCTTTGTGACCCACAGCCTGTAGCCCGTCAGCCTACTCTGTCCTTGGAATTTTCCAGGCAAGAATACTGGAGTGGGTTGCCATTTCCTTCTCCAGGGGATCTTCCCAACCCAGGGGTTGAACCTGGGTCACCCACATTGCAGGCAGATTCTTTACGGTCTGAGCCACAAGCGGGTCTGCCAATAGCAAAGTTAGTGGGTTTGATATGTTAAAATTTTATTCTATTAGTTATAAAATAGAAGGTAAAGTTTAATGCAAGGTGTTCATCCTAATCTTTTCTTTCTTTCATTCTTGTATTAATACTCCTTATGGTCACTTACTCTTGTTCGTTTAATTTTGTTTTTCTTTGCTGCCATTCATTCCCACTTATTTTCATCAGAACACCAGCTCTTAGTCCATGCAACCTGGGAGCTGTGAATCCTACCAGTGTCTCTAAGACTGATATTCTACTTAGGGTTCGCTGTTCAGACAGTTATGTTACAGCAGCCATACTGGTTGACTCAGGGATAGTCTGTGATTCAAGAAGAGCAAATACAGCAGTTGTCCAGATTGGAGAAAAGAAACAGCCTGTTGCACCTGGCTTCCTTTCCTTAGCATAATGCTTAATTCCTGTAATCTAACCTGAGGTGATAGTAGGCTGGAGATGGGCTGACAACTGTGTTGCTGTGGAATGAAGACAGAGGAAACAATGTAAACAGTGAAGGAAAGTAAAATTCAATCCCAGTGATACCATTTGAAGTCCTGGCTCAAGCTGTGTATGAGGCTGCCTTTGACATTTATCCATGCCAGCAAATTTCTCTCTGTTTTTCTTTAGGCCAATTTTAGTTAAATTTCTATAATTCACATTATAAGTGTTCTTAACTGATACTTCCTTCGACTTTTCTTTAGTAAATGGTAATTTTCAACTCATTCTTTTCTGCTCTGTTTTCTCCCTCTATTCCCTCCATGTATCATTTCCCTCACTCTTTGTTACGTCACAGTTTAAGTTGAAATTATGAAAACAGCCCCACATAAACAAAAATTCTTAAAATCATTTATTTATGATGCCTTTCTTTCCTTGAGGTTTCACTTGCCCTTTACATCTGATGTCCCTTTAATTAATTTATATCATGCTTCTTAAAGGACCCGGCATGACACCATACACCCCATACGCACTCAAAGTATTAATTGGAAATAATGATAATGATCAACCTCATGAACCATTTTAAACTCTGTCCTTGTTCACCTGGCAAGCTGTGAACATGAAAAATGGGCAGAGAACTATTCACTAGGAAGCAAAATTAATGAGCAGGGACAATGTCTAATTCTATATATTTTTAATCATGTCTATTACAGTTCTCACTCAAAGCAAATTAATAACATTAAGAACAGAACTTGTAGTTCTCTTATAAGTCCATGGGCAATGTCCTAAAAGACAATGAACCATTAGGTTACAACAGTCGTATTTTTCATTTGTTCTTTTTTCCTTCTTTCAGCTTTTCCTTAGAAATGTTGAAGAATTCTTTTAAAGTAGTTCAGAATCATCACCATTTTCCCATTTCTTTAACTCTATCAAAAGCAGATGACATATTGGATTCTCTTGCAGGGCATTTCTTACGGATTTATAAAGCTATTTTCATATAACCTTGACGAGCTATCTTCATTTTTATTCTGAGCAATTTCTCACCTCTCTGAGATACTGCTTCACTTGCAGAACTGTGAGTTGAGAAGAACCCAACATGGTAAAAACAAACATGCCTGACCTGATGTGGCACGCAGACCTTTCCAGGGCCAGTCTGAGGGCTCAGGACGGGGATCAAGTAAATCCTTTGTTTTTCCTTTTTTCTCTCTCAGTCTTTGATGATGTATATAAACGCAGATGAAGGATAAAAGTGGCTACAGAGCTTGCTTTCCCTTTCGATGGCCTGTCTCAAGGAGATCAGGGGAGATGACATGTTTTTTGGATATTCTTAAATTCTGTATCGGATGTTATTTTACACACTTTTTCCATCAGACAGTTCCAGTGATAGAAATTAGTCATTGTAATTGATTTATTACCTACCCTATGACCAAATTATGCTTGTTTTAAAAAAAATCTGATACATACATAGACAGAAAAAGACTGGAATGACATGTCAAGGGATGATATATTGGTTTCTCAGTATGCTAAGCTGGGTGATTTTTACTTTTATTTTTTTAAATTTACTTTATAGTTTTCTACATGTTTATATTTAATAATCTTATGTTAGCTTTTCATAATAATCACATAATAAGTAAAAAGACATATTTTTTATTCTTACTCCTTGATTTTTTTTTCTTTTGTGTCCAAAGATTTTTAAATGATCATGCCCATCAAATTGTATGTAAACTGTTTCCCTGAATTAACTATAAGAGTAGCTCAGAAAAACAATATTCAAGAGTACTCAATTTAAAATTGTAATAGCCATTACTGCCTATTCAGACTATGGAATAATTTTTCTTTAGTACATAATCTTTTTTTAATCAAATGAAGTTGATGGGCTATTTGTTTTTATAAAAAAAAAAGGCATTAAACATGGCATGAAAAGAACGAGGCATAGAAATAGAGTAATAATTTTGGAGTGTCTAAGACAGATGTGACCCCACTTCCCTAGGAGGCAAAGAAGTGGAAAATGGGCAATAAAAAGTTTGAGATTTCCTAAAAACATGTCCAGTAGGGACTCTACCCACTTTCTGCTGAATTTAAATGCACTAAGGAGAAAATAGTGTAAGATCCTTTTCTGTTAAGAAGATGAGGAAAAATAAAAGTAGAATTCAAGTGAACTGATTTCTTTGTTCAAGTTATTTTTTAAAAATGTAAGTAGGTAGATGCTTCCTTTCTGCAGCAAATTTTAAAATGTGTAATCCAATACGAGCTGATTAATATTCAGAAGCATGATGTAATATTGATTTGTATATACATATACCATGTGTTTAAACTGCTTTGCTAAGGTGAGTCTTCTAGTGAATCTTGCCCTTGCTAAAGAATAGTCTAAGTCACAGTTGAAGCTGTGCTGGGTTAAGGCTTATTTAGGTTCACCAGTTTGAAATAAAGAATATTTTATAATTTTGCCTTTTTGAACGGTTATTGTTGGTTAACACTGTTGTCCCATAGAAGAAGATATAACAGAATGAAAAATACTTGAAAACTTTGTATTCTCTTAAAACATATGAATCTTGTCTGAAAGTTTTTCAACCTTTGCCATATATAAAGGCTTTGATAAAGGTTTTGTTTTTGTTTTGTTTTAGCTATAAGGAAAAACTGACTCCCAGCTTCACGGCTCCAGGAAATGGAATCTAAGCCAATGAAAGTAAGAAAGATCTATTTAGGATAGTAATATATAATGGCAAGGCTATCTGAAAGAGAGCCTTTTCATTTACCGCAAGATATATTGACAGTCTACTTTAATCCTTGGGATACACATACAAAGTCACTGTAAGACACTTTAGACATATGTAAGCCTAACTCTTATGTTTTTAAGTTCTTGTTACTACAGTAATGAACTTCAAATACATCAAATAGAAAAGATCAGTCACAAGCTTACACACTTAGAAGTTTCTCTGCTAGGAGCATAGTCTGGACTTGTAGGGACACTTTATTACTGGTCTGTAGGGGGAATCTCCTCTGAAATAGGATGAAATGTTAGACTCTTCTTTCTTTTATGTATTAAGGTAAAGGAACAATTTTAGTGAACTATGTAGTAAGTGACTATTCCCCACTGGCTTCAGAAATTTAAACATTCCTGTGCGAGTGGTCCTGGCCACTTTGAACTTTTAGTTTCTTGAAAATTAAATGTATTCACACATTATGCCATTAAAAAAATTTGTTTGCCTTGCTCCTGAGGTAAACTAGAACAGCCCCATACTACACAAAACATCTTTAAATGGTGCAGTAGTAGCGAGAAGAGCTATTATGAATCAGGAACATTCTGAGGTTTTTATATTTGTTTTTTTCTGAAAAGCATATCAATTGATTAATTATGTGTTAATTTTCATGCTATTAAGAAAATAGTCAGATCACACAAAGTACCTACTCTATGCAGCTCTGATTCTGTTGTAGAAGAATGTAATACAGTGCACTTTTATGTTATAAATATTATTGGCAAAGAATGAGAAACAAGAAAGAGAACAAAACTTTTCCATTTGAACTTTTAAAGGATTTCTGAGGCCTATTCTTTTTTTTTTTTTTTCCCTATGCATCAATCAGGAAATGTGATTATAATTCAGAAAGAATTATACACTTAACTACATACATAAGTAAGAGGTTTGACTGGGCTACCGGCTTTGAGGTTCAAGTGGCATTTACAAAATCAAAATCATGAGACAGAGGGGACAAGGTTACCATTACGGAGGCACTGAGACTCAGACAAGTGCCCTCAGGGAGTTAATATGGTTAAGGTTATCCATGTTAAGCGACATCTTATGAAAATTCTATCTTGAGTATTACTTCTATTTACTAGAACAGGCTAATTCATTTGTGTCAAATGGGACTTTTGGATATTCAATTTTTTTTTTTTTTACTGTCACCAAAATTATCTCAGAGGAGCAGCTCTGACAGGTCAATCATTGCAGATGGTAAGTGCTTTGTTAATTATACATAAATTTAGAAACAATTGTAGAATGTCTTGCCTCAGGAGAAATTTCTCTCTTCCTGTTTGCCTCTACCAGATTAATTTCCTGTTTGTGAACAGATAACAATCTCAGCCACGTGGTAGAAATAGCTCCTTGCTCAAATATGCAAGTGTAAATAAGCAAAGAATATCACAAATAAACAATGCCACTCTTTTTAAATAATGCAATGTGTGTAATTAGGAGCATGCAATTACAACAGTGTACAGCTCTCAGTGTAACAATTAGGTTTTCAGTTAAATGTAATTTGTTCCAATGTAAATGTTTTTCCTCAATTCAGAAGATTCCCTTGAGTTGTTTCAATAAGCGTATTTCTGCAAAGACTTGCAGTAGTGCACTGCGTTCCTTTATACAAATCAGAAAGGACAACTATATTATGATAAACTACTGAAATTTTGAAAGTACAGGTTTCCAGTGTTATCTTGAGATAGAAAAGTAGGGATGATCACCTTCTGGGAACTGTTGACATACAAGAATGCCTTTGTGGTAGATATAGAATACACACACACACACACACACACACACACATGCACACATACTTCTTTGTGATAAAAAGAAGTGGAGTCTTCCATAAAAAGTGGAGTCTTGATCCCAACCTCTTGAATCTGGACTAACCTTGTGACTTGCCCTGACCAGTCTGGTATGCTGCTGCTGCTGCTAAGTCGCATCAGTCGTGTCCGACTCTGTGCAACCCCATAGATGGCAGCCCACCAGGCTTCCCCATCCCTGGGATTCTCCAGGCAAGAATACTGGAGTGGGTTGCCATTTCCTTCTCCAATGCATGAAAGTGAAAAGTGAAAGTGAAGTCGCTCAGTCATGTCCGACTCTTAGCTGGTATAAGTGATGTTATTTGACTAGTGAGGTTAGGTCATAGGAAACCTTGGAATTAGGACCTGAGATTGTCATGTAAAGAAGCCAGTCTATGGAGGAGGAGAGCCAGGTGGCAAAGGGACTCAACAGTGACAACTCAAAGCATTGGCAAACATGTGAGTGAGGCCTCTTGGGTCTTCTAATCTCACTGACTATGCCAAAGCCTTTGACTGTGTGTATCACAATGAACTGTGGAAAATTTTGAGAGAGATGGGAATACCAGACCACCTAACCTGCCTCTTGAGAAATCTGTATGNCGTGAGTCTGAGTGAACTCCCGGAGTTGGTGATGGACAGGGAGGCCTGGCGTGCTGTGATTCATGGGGTTGCAAAGAGTCAGACACGACTGAGTGACTGAACTGAACTGAACTGAATCTCACTGACCTCTACCTGGGTGCAGCATGCTTAGTAAGCTCAGGTCAAATACTCAGATGAACTGTTCAGTCAACTAACAGAATTGGGGGAAGAAACTAGTTGTAGCTTTAGCTTCTAAACTCTAGAGTGGTTCTATGTAGAAAGACCAAATGAAATTGTTGTCCTGGTTTTCTCCTACCATTATACTATTCGGTGCTATCACAGTGTTTTGTTTTCCCAGTCAATTAGGCAACTGCCTGCCAATGCAAAAGTGGGCTTGATTTCTGGGTTAGGAAAAGCCCCTGGAGAAGGAAATGGCAACCCACTCCAGTATTCTTGCCTGGGATGTCCGATGGACAGAGGAGCCTGGTGGGCTACAGTCCATGGGGCTGCAGAGTTGGACATGACTATGTGACTAAACCACAGTAACAAAAGTTTACTCTACTTACGGATTTGTGAAACACCATTACATTTTTAGTAGAAAGAAAAATGACTGAGAAAACCAGAAACTTAGTGCCATAACTTTTAAAGTAAATTACAGATCAGAGATCATCTAGGTCAATAGTTTGAAAACTGTACCTTTCAGATTACAAAAACATGGAGGAGGAAGATACTCTTCAGGACTATTCCAGTGGTTATGACAGAGGAAGATGGTCTGAATTTCTCATGCTTGCTTCAAGGACACCAGCTTTATTTTTATTTATTGTATTCCCATGTGCAAAAGAAATTCTCTTAGATGAAAAGTGTAAAACCACTGCAGTTCAGCCCTTAGACTTCTTCAGAGGATCATATAAGGCCCAGAAAGAAGGCAAATCCTCACTGATTTGGCTTCTTTCTACTTCTCTGGTATTCTGTCTGTCTGTCTCATGGGTCATCAGACTCCTACCCTGAACCTTTCTTTCCCCTAACTCAATCCTGAAGCTCCGCTATCAGATACAAGTTTCTGTCTCCCTAGATCCCTGTCTTGGGACAAGGAGTATTTCTGTATTCTGCGTGCATTGTCTCTGTTAGGAAACATTCCTGTGACTGCCCTCTCCCCATCAATCCATGTTGGATGTCCTCTTTACTATTTCAATCGCCTTTTCTTTCTTTGCATTACAAATACAGAGGCCTAAAACAGGGAGAATGAAGATACTGTTCACAGGTTGCAATAAACTTGTGTCTGCTTTTGTTGTATTAAAAACTGAAAGACTTTGAGGGCAAGAAACATGAAAAATTTATTTCGTACCTCCAGGGCCTGGCACAAACAGATGGTGTGCAACACATATGTGTGGAGTGAATGGACAGAAGAATGAAGCAATGAAATTTCTAAGTGATTGAGGGGTTTCTCTTTCATCAGACCTGTCAAATGAAAGATTAGCTACATGCTAGTAATGTTAATGTTCAGATTAAAAGGGAAGTGGGAGAAAGGTTGCAAAGGGCCTTTTATATCATATATAATGGTGGGCTAGAGAAGATTTTAAGCAAAGAAATGCCTTTAGAAAGATTCTCGCTGATCTGTGGAATAGTGCTTTCTTAAGGTGAAAAATTAGAAATAAAGAGATCACTTAGGAAGCGGGAAAATTTCAGTGATTTTTGCATCAGGTAAGTTCAGTTCAGTTCAGTCACTCAGTCATGTCCGACTCTTTGCAACCCCATGAACTGCAGCACGCCCANCTTTAGAAAGATTCTCGCTGATCTGTGGAATAGTGCTTTCTTAAGGTGAAAAATTAGAAATAAAGAGATCACTTAGGAAGCGGGAAAATTTCAGTGATTTTTGCATCAGGTAAGTTCAGTTCAGTTCAGTCACTCAGTCATGTCCGACTCTTTGCAACCCCATGAACTGCAGCACGCCCAGCCTCCCTGTCCATCACCAACTCCTGGAGTCTACCCAAACCCATGTCCATCGAGTCGGTGATGCCATCCAACCATCTCACCCTCTTTCATTCTGTTCTCTTCCTGACCTCAATCTTTCCCAGCATCAGGGTCTTTCCCAATGCGTCAACTCTTTGTATCAGGTGGCCAAAGTATTGGAGTTTCAGCTTCAATATCAGTCCTTCCAATGAACACCCAGGACTGATCTCCCCCAGGATGGACAGGTTGGATATCCTTGCAGTCTCTTCTCCAACACCACAGCATAAAAGCATCAATTCTTTGGCACTCAGCTTTCTTTATAGTCCAACTTCCACATCCATACGTGACCACTGGAAAAAGCATAGCCTTGACTAGATGGACTTTTGTTGGCAAAGTAATGTCTCTGCTTTTTAATATGCTGTACAGGTTGGTCATAACTTTCCTTCCAAGGAGTAAGTGTCTTAATTTCATTGCTGCAATCACCATCTACAGTGATTTTGGAGCTGAGAGAAAGAACACTGATTTTAGAAAGTACTGAGTAAAAGAAAAGTAAGATTTGGAAGTAGAAGCCCTGACTTCAGATCCTGGGAGTGGCATTTACCATATACTCTAAGTTCATTATTTACTGAGATTGTCAATGTCTTCACTTGTGAAATGAGCATTATAATTCAAGCTTAACAGGGATAAAAGTATTAAATTGGAGAAACATAGTTATACAGTTATAATGTACTATAAATTGTTATTCATTAACTAAGTATGAATTATACAATTGGAACCAATAATATTCACTTTTAAGGTGCTATACTGACATCTTTTTAAACTGAAAAATCCTATAAATTTAAGTTTTATATTAACATCCCCCTACTAACATATGTCTGATTGGTCCTCATTATACTACAACACTAAACTGAAAAGGTCTTTCTGGTTTTTCTTAACTGGAAAAGCACACAATAAATGGAAAATATCCCAGTAAGAGGAAAAATTATTTAAAAAAAAGAATAACTGTGTCACAGGATTGAATTCAGTTATTATGCTTGTTTGGAAACTGTTTCAGTTGTCTACTGCCATGTACAAGCCACTCCAGATTTTAGCGTCACAAAAAATCCACCATTTAGCTATGCCTATGGATTCTGTGGGTCAGGAATTTGGACAGAGTACAGTGGGAATGATTTGTCTTTGTCGTATGCTGTCTGAGACCTCAGCTCGGGAGAGTCAGATGACTGAGCCCTAGAATTATGCGGATGGTTTTAGGCGTACATCTCTGAGGCTCGGACTGGGGAGATTGAAAGCCTGAATGCAGCTGGGCCTGTTGGCAGCCTTCAGGGAAGTCTCTCCATGTGCCCTGGGCTTCTCTCAACATGGCTAACTTGACATAGTCAAATTTCTTACTTGCAACTAGCACAGATGTTCTCAAAATCAAACAGAAAGTACACGGACTTTTGTCACTTACCCTCAGAAATTACAAATGGCCACTGCCACTGTACCGTGTTGATTAGAGCAGACCCAAGCCAATCAGGATTCAAAGGGAGGAGACATAAACTTCACTCTCAGTGGGAGGAATTCATAGACACGATTTAAAATCTCCACACTGTTTCACTGAGGGAACGTAATAGGATTATTTTATTATTTTATTTTTGTTTTAGTAAAATACATACTAGTTAAACCATGTAGTATCCATGTAAAAGTCCTTGAAAAGAAAATAGAAATTTCCTTTGAATTTTGATTTTTGTTTTTCTGATAAATTTTTCCCAGTGTCCCTCAATAAAATTGAGGTAAAGAGAAAAATGTAGTCCCCTGCAACATTGAGTGGATCTGATCTTGTAAATTTATGTAAAATTCTATTTTATAATAACAATAACGCTTTCAATAATGATTAAAATAATTACAGATATTATTGGGTAACAACTTTGTAAAGTAGTATACAAAGCCATTTATATACATTACTTTGGCCACCTCATGCGAAGAGTTGACTCATTGGAAAAGACTTTGATGCTGGGAGGGATTCAGGGCAGGAGAAGAAGGGGACAACACAGGATGAGATGGCTGGATGGCATCACTGACTCGATGGACATGAGTCTGAGTGAACTCCGGGAGTTGGTGATGGACAGGGAGGCCTGGCGTGCTGCGATTCATGGGGGTCACAAAGAGTCAGACATGACTGAGCAACTGAACTGACTGACTGACTGAAGATGAATACACTCTTTATTATACCCATTTTAGAATAAGCAAAATGATATAGCTGAGAGATGTTTCCAACTTTTCTGTATAATAAAATTTTGAGATAATAAGGTAACAAAATTTTTAAATTTAAATATTTAGAAAATAAAAAACAAAGTTTTATGAACTCCAAAAATATGTATTAAAAAGCAAAACATAGACACTCTTCAAACTAAAGTTAGAGCCACATGCACAGAGAATGTCAGAGTTCCTGGAAGAGGTAGCTAACCCAGACTGAAGAAATAAGTTCCCTTGAGGAAAGAGCATCTGAATTTAAAGAGTAGGTAGTGTTCATCCGGGCAGTAGAGTAGACCATTCTGGTTTAAGAATGTAAATTAAAGAAGTGGTGAGAGATCTTGTTGGAGGGGTAGGCAAGAGTTAAATATCAAGGAATTTACCTGTCACGTTACATGTATTGGTTTTTGTTTTCCAGTTAATGAGTATAGTGACCAAACTTCGTAATTTGTCCTGGACATACTAGTTTATGCCCATTGTTCCAGAATAATTAGTAACTGTGCTCCTTTCACTAATAAAATGTTCTAGTTTTCTTTGGAAACAGAAGAATGGTGTGGTTTGGCTGCTAATCGTCAATATTCTTCACAAAGAGGGAAGGTACCTTGTTTTTACTTGGCTGTGTCAGTTCTTGGCTGCAGCACATGGGATCTCACTGCCTCACGTGGGACCCTTCCCTGGGCTCCACAGCCTCTCAGTTCTGTTGTGTGGGCCCAGTTGTTATGGCCTGTTGGCTTAGTTGGTCTACAGCATGTGGGATCTTAGTTCCCTGACCAGGGACTGAACCTATGTCCCCTGCATTCCAAGGTGGATTCTTAACCACTGGACCACCAATGAGGGGAGTCCCCAAAATATATCTTTAATTTGTGATTTACAGAGATTTGCAAGACCCTGGAAAAGAAGGAAGTTGATCAAGAAATTTTAGGGTGCCTGCAAAGATTCATGGGAGAAATTTTGATATACTGAATTGTAGTAGCAATAAGATGAAAAGTACAGATTGTAGATATCTAACCAAATGTGACGACTGAAAGAGGCAGGCCTGCCTCCTAGATGTTTTATGTAGGTTATTAGCTGGTTGTTAGATCTGAGACGGAGGTAGAAAACATCTTCCTCATCGTCTGCTTTGGGTTTATTATTGGTGATGGGTTTGGAGTGAGTAATAAAACCTATCTTAAATGATATACATTTTGTACAATGTGAATATAATGAGATTTTGTGCAAAAATACTGACCCTAGGCCAGTTATCACCAAGCTTTCTTGGATTTTATATGGAAATTAACTCTAAAAATAAAATAGTATAAGCATAAGAAATGAGGTGGATTTGACAGTGTACAAAGAAAGCAGCGTTATTCTTCTTTTCTGCTGTGTTCTCTGATCTGAAATTTCAGGTTGGTCCTCAAATTACTGGTCCTTTCCCAGTAATTTCCAAGGTTTCAATGTCCTCATTAGAATTGTCCAGTCCAGACCATTATTTCATAGCGTTGATACTCATCCAATTTAAATTTTCTGTATACTGCTACTGCTACTGCTAAGTCACCCCAGTCGTGTCTGACTCTGTGTGACCCCATAGACAGCAGCTCACCAGGCTCCCCCGTCCCTGGGATTCTCCAGGCAAGAACACTGGAGTGGGTTGCCATTTCCTTCCGCATACTGGCTTCGGTCAATTTATGCTCAGAGTCTGCAGTAAGCTGAGTGAGCTCACAGTGAGAATGGGAAAAGGGACTGGGTACACCCTGAACTTTTCTACTCTTCCTTCAACTCATCCTTCTTCACATCTTTCACTACTGTACTGCTCCTTGTTCCTGCAGGGATGGGCAGAGGAGCAATGGGAAATTAGGGTAGACAAAGTCTTGAATGAGAGAATCGTAAGCTTTACCAGTATTTGTTGGATGAGGAATACTTCTACATTATGGAATCTTTTGTCTTTGGAATACTCATGCAGGTTCCCTGGAGCTTGCTCCTCTAGGGCTATCTTGAGTATAGTTTGCTGATAAAGACAGTGCACCCTATATGTCTACTCAGACTTGCGTCTCAGTGCCTGCTTTCACAATCGGATGAAAACTGCTGCTGCTGCTCCTGCTAAGTTGCTTCAGTCGTGTCCAATTCTGTGCGACCCCAAAGATGGCAGCCCACCAGGCTCCCTTGTCCCTGGGATTCTCCAGGCAAGAAGCGGGGTTGCCATTTCCTTCTCCAATGCATGAAAGTGAAAAGTGAAAGTGAAGTCGCTTAGTCATATCCGACTCTTTGCGACCCCATGGACTGTAGCCTACCAGGCTCCTCTGCTACTGCTGCTGCTAAGTCACTGCAGTCGTGTCTGACTCCATGCAACCGCACAGACGGCAGCCCACCAGGCTCCCCCATCCCTGGGATTCTCCAGGCAAGAACACTGGAGTGGGTTGTTGTTTTCTTTTTCAACGCATGAAAGTGAAAAGTGAAAGTGAAGTCGCTCAGTTGTGTCGGACTCCTAGCGACCCCATGGACTGCAGCCCAGCAGGTTCCTCCATCCATGAGATTTTCCAGGCAAGAGTACTGGAGTAGGGTGCCATCACCTTCTCCCATTGTATAGACTACTGAACTAAAATAATAAACATAAAATAAATTATATTTAAGAATTATAAAAAAGGTAAAAATTACTCTATAAAATATAGCAACTTTTTATTAACAGTAAAAAAAAAACCTTTTATCTCAGTAAAATATTAATATTTACTTGCTGAGTATAAGTGATTAATTAAAAAAAATATTTAAAAATGTTAAATATAGTCTCCATGTTAGTGACCAACTATCTGAATTTTAAGTTCAACCTATTTTTATTCTTGATACTAATGACTTTTATGATTGAAAGACAATTACTGTCAATAGTACACAAGTATAAGCGGAAGTACATGATTGATTATATTTACTATATTACTCAATCATAATGCATACTTTTCAATCACATCAACTAATTATGCAACAATTTTTATTGAATTATCTGTAAAATTTCTATCTTTGCTTACATAGCTTGATTTTCTCATAAACAAATTTGAAAGGCTTTCAATTTTAACACATGACTTCAAGATACACTGGAACATTTTCTCGAGCACAGATTAGAAAATTCTGTTTCCATTTTTAGGGTGCACATATGAACGTTGATTTGGTAACAGAATTCATGAAATGATCAAAACACTTTCAAGCATTCATTTTCTAAATACTTGTTTCTTGTATAAGTTTTCTTCTTCTTTTTTTTTTTTTTTAAAATAGCAGTGATTTTCTCATTCCTCGTTAAAGCAGTGGGTGACTTGAAGGGAAAGAAAGATTAAGTGGTCATTTTTCAAAATTATTTTCTAAGTTGCATAGTTTTAACAGCCAGCCATCATAAGAAATATTAGATGCTTGTTTCATTTTATAGCTTTCTTTAAAACGTGAATAAATTTTCCACTCTATTTTATTTACTTATATATCACTATGTCTACTTTTACAGTGAGATGACCAGTGAACCTCATGTAATACAAAAGATTCTTAGAGCTTCTCTGTCATTCAAAGTATATCTTTGCTATTGTTATTCTCATTGAACTGTCTGCTATACCTATATTATTCTAATTTCAGCTTATTGCTTTAATAGCTCCCCCTTCCTAAGACTTGCAGAATGAATTTCCAAGTGTAGTGGTAGCTCTTCAGCTTTCCTCTGGAAAAACTCTTTTTGTCTGTCTGTCTGTCTCAATTCTAGTCTGATAAACTGCTCCATTCGTGGCTGTCCTTGCAGTTAAAGTCTTCTTCCCACTTACATATTTTCCCCCTTCTCTTACTACTATTGAGGATGTGCTTTTTGGATACATTTTATTATAGCTCCTGTAGTTGTTATTTTTATATGAGAAATGCTATCTAGCATATGTATATATAAGTTAAAAAAGCTGGAAAAGATATTTATTTATTTAGCTTTATAACTAAAATGACTTAGTTTGTCCTAATACATATTTTTTCATAGTTTCAGCAATGTTTTCTAGGCATATGACAACTCTATTTGCAAACAAAACAATGCATTTTAATCTGTTGGCACATCATTTGCCACACCATTATCTCAGTCATTTTTACTGTGTCAGGAAAAAATAATGTTTTCTTAAAGAGGAAATTTTTGTCTTTCATAAGAAAAGACTTCAAAAGAGATACTGAATGCTTTTAAAATACATTGCTAATTGTGATATCTTTATTTTGACATCAGTGGACAAGGAACAACAGACTGGTTCCAAATAGGAAAAGGAGTACGTCAAGGCTGTATATTGTTACCCTGCTTATTTAACTTCTATGCAGAGTACATCATGAGAAATGCTGGACTGGAAGAAGCACAAGCTGGAATCAAGATTGCTGTGAGAAATATCAATAACCTCACATATGTAGATGACACAACCCTTATGGCAGAAAGTGAAGAAGAACTAAAGAGCCTCTTGATGAAAGTGAAAGAGGAGAGTGAAAAGGTTGGCTTAAAGCTCAACATTCAGAAAACAAAGATCATGGCATCTGGTCCCATCACTTCATGGGAAATAGATGGGAAAACAGTGGAAACAGTGTCAGACTTTATTTGGGGGTCTCCAAAATCACTGCAGTTGGTGATTGCAGCCATGAAATTAA
>SJYA01001050.1:156270-228485 GCA_006410615.1 Neotragus moschatus | reverse complement strand
CCTCTTGATGAAAGTGAAAGAGGAGAGTGAAAAGGTTGGCTTAAAGCTCAACATTCAGAAAACAAAGATCATGGCATCTGGTCCCATCACTTCATGGGAAATAGATGGGAAAACAGTGGAAACAGTGTCAGACTTTATTTGGGGGTCTCCAAAATCACTGCAGTTGGTGATTGCAGCCATGAAATTAAAAGACACTTACTCCTTGGAAGGAAAGTTATGACCAACCTAGACAGCATATGAAAAAGCAGAGACATTACTTTGCCAGTGAAGGTCTGTCTAGTCAAGGCTATGGTTTTTCCAGTAGTCATGTATGGATGTGAGAGTTGGGCTATAAAGAAAGCTGAGCACTGAGTAATTGATGCTTTTGAACTGTGGTATTGGAGAAGACTCTTGAGAGTCCCTTGGACTGCAAGGGGATCCAACCAGTCCATCCTAAAGGAGATCAGTCCTGGGTGTTCATTGGAAGGACTGATGTTGAAGCTGAAACTCCAATACTTTGGCCACCTGATGTGAAGAGCTGACTCATTTGAAATGACCTTGATGGTGAGAAAGATTGAAGGCAGGAGGAAAAAGGGATGACAGAGGATGAGATGGTTAGAAGCCACCAGTAACTCAATGAACATGAGTTTGAGTAGGTGCCAGGAGTTGGTGATGGACAGGGCCTGGCAAGTGGCAGTCCATGGGGTTGCAAAGAGTCAGACTCGACTGAATGACTGAACTAAACTGGTTCATATCTCAAGGCAACCTAAACACTTAAAGCAAATTTCGCCTATATTTCAAATGGTCCCTTGATAATTCCAAAATTTTCATTAATTTCTTATATGACTTGAAGATTTTTAAAATACTTTATTTATTTTTGACTCTGCTGGGTCTTAATTACTACATAGGGGTTTTTCTTGTTGTGGTGAGCAGAGGCTACTCTCTAGTTGCAGTATGCAGGCTTCTCATTGCAGTGGCTTCTCTTGTTGCAGAACATGGTATTCTCTACTAGGTGTGTGGGTTTCAGTCGTCACAGCATGTGGGCTCAGTAAGTTGTGGCTCCTGGGCTTTAGAGCAGAGGCTCACTAGTTGTGGTGCGTGGGCTTAGTTGCTCTGTGGCATGTGGAATCTTCCTGGATCAAGGATTGACCCCACCCATGTCTCCTGCATTAGCAGGTAGATTCTTTACCACAGAGCCCCCATTGAAGCCCCTGATTACATTTTAAACCTAGTCTTGTGTGTTCTCAGTGAAGAGTAAACCAAGTGCTGGCTTAACCATGTTCTTGTTGCCTATTTGGGCTTCCGTCATTTGTATTGTCTTAACTGTGTGGTTTATGTGCAGTGGTCTTTTAAAACTGTATCACCAGTTTAGGGCAGTTAGTTTATTCACAACTTTAGAACATAGTCTGTAAATCCATTTAGCAAGGCTCACATAAACATCTACATAGTATGACGAAAGTCAACAAAAGAGTGAGGATGCTTCCTTCATTCTCCTGTAGAACTTTACACTTCGCTCAGGATAGCATCACAGGCCATCACACCCTAAGATCTGCCCCACAGACCCAATGAGGGACCAGAATCATTCTACATATTTCATATTAATAAAACCCTTAACAAATTTTGGATTATATTCTCTGATATTTCCTTTGTGCTCACCAGCACATGTTTGCACATCCTGTGGTGTATGGATTTAAAAAAAAAATATTCACAAGCTAAAAGTTGAAAGTCAGGCTTTATTCGGTGGGAAATTTTAGAACTTCAAGCAGGAGAGATGGGATCTCAAGTTACCCTGAGAGAACTGCTTCAAGGAGGCTAGGAGACAGGGGAGCGAGGTTACACAGAAGTTTTGCAACAAAGGGCAGGTAGTCTGAATATCAAAAGATCATTATAAATTAAAGAAAACCAGATATCTCAAGTTAGGGAATTTTTCACTTTCCTATGTATAGGAGGAGTCTGTGCTCATGGAAATCACTCCTTTGATGTGCACCTCAGTGTGTGGGGCCAGTATCTTCTGTTTTCACATCCTGAATTTTCTTAGGGCTCACTGTGGAGAGTGGCTACAGTCTGATAGTTGCTAGATGGCAGGTATTCTTTCCTTCTTGAGTTCTCTCAGGGCTCCCTGGCTCATCATCCATGGTGGCTGCAATTGCTGTTGATTGTGACGAGAAATATTCCGTTTCTCGAGTGTCTTGGTCTGATCAGGCTGTATAACAAAATACCATAGGCTGGGTGGCTTATACAAAAGGAGACATCTACTTCTCACAAGTTCTAGAAGCTGGAAAGTCTAAGATCAAGGCACCAACCTGGTCACACTCTGGTGAAGACCCTCTTCCTGGTTCACAGCTAGTTCCTTTATGCCATGTCTTTACACAGTGGAAGGGCCAAAGAACTATGTGGGGTCTCTTGTATGAAAACAGTAGTCTCATTCATGACAATTCCACCCTCCTGGCCTAAGTACTGCCCTTAGACCCCACCTCCTAATACTATTATCTTCAGGGGTTAAGATAACAACACATGAATTTGCAGTGGGGCACACAATATTCAGATCATAGCAGCTGATGTACACATTTCATACTTTTAAGAATTTCGTTTTAGATCAAATTCCTCCAAAGATGGGGACTTCACCTTCAAACAAGAAAATTATTCTAACAATTCTGAGAAGATCTAAATGCTAGAAATTTCATCATCATCATACATATTCAAAAATCTATTTGCTCATAACTTTTGCCTACCAGTCCTAGCTAGTAGGACTGTGAGGGAAGACACAGAAGAAGAACTTTTAAAATATTTTAACATTTATTCTAATGCACATTGTGTGTGTGTGTGTGTGTGTGTGTGTGTGTGTGTGCTCAGTCACTCAGTTGTATCTGACTTTTTGTGATTCCGTGGAGCCTACCAGGCTCCTTTGTTCATGGGTTTTTCCAAGCAAGAATACTGGAGCAAGTTGCCATTTCCTACTCCAGGGGATCTTCCTCACCCAGGAATCAAACCTGTGTCTCCTGAATTGTCAGGCAGATTCTTGACCACTCCACCACCTGGGAAGCCCCAGTGCATATCATGCAGGTTATCAAATGACTTGCATGCTTAACACAGCTATCACCCTCATCTAAGCAGAGATTTCTTTCAATGTATTTCTAAAATAGTTATCTAATAGAACTTAAATGATATGTCACAAACTCTGTTTCATTGTGTAATTCACAAATAGAGAAATTTTGTAATTTTCTGGAATAGTTACTCTGAATTGACCCACAGGTACTCTGAAACTTATATCTCTTTAGCTCTTTTGATTCAGTTGGAAAGAAATCACTTCATCTCTGTACAAATAGTGCCCTTACTAAAAACTGTTCCTTCATTTCCATAGCATGAACTGATGCTGTCTTTGTGGTGAAGGTTTGCTCTTGTGCCGTTTTAATGTTAAACTGAGATCACGGAGGAGGCTCTGTTGGAAGATTTCATTATGAGTGCCATAAGGAAGACAATACCTCAACATATCATCTAGAAAACTCTCCAGACTTTCTGAAAGACAGACTGACTGTTGCTTCTAGTGGTGTGATTTTAGCCTCTGAACAATAAATATGAGAACAGTGAAAGGTACACAGTCAAAAATCCTACACACTCAGCAAAATGTAATCCTAGAGTTAACATATTAGAGACTGTCCTGGTTTATTTGGCCCTATAGTCTTCTCAAAGCATAGCATATTTCTCTTAAGAGGATTATTTTTTTTCTTGATGGCAAATTCTCAGAACAGTGGACCCTTAGCAGGTGGCCTGACAGTGAACTCATGGGTAAGTGTTTCAGTTGTCTGTAAACAAAGAGTCTGTTTGCATTTTATAGCGAGATCACATAAATAGTTTCTTCTAGCTGTGATCATATATCTTTTACTCATTAACATAAAATTAGATGACTTCATAAGATGACCCCAAATTGAACACTTTTAAGAGTGAAAGTGTATGTTGATAACAATAAAGTTAGGACAAGAGGCACAGACCAAGACCATCCCAGGAAAACTTGGATACCTGATCATTCTATATAAAATGTGTGTTGGCCAACAAGACACAGCCAGAGAACCCCAGGCTTTTCATAGAAGTGCTCCCCTAACCTGACTAACCTGACTACATCAGAATCCCAGGGCTGGTTATAAAAAATGCTGATGCCCATGCCTCAATTCCTAGAGAGTTGGATTGCCCATATTTTTAGGTCCCTGGCTGATTTTGTGCCTTCTCAGGTGGTGCTAGTGGTAAAGAACCTACCTGCCAGTGCAGAAAGCATAGAGACCTGGGTTTGATCCCTGGGTAGGGAAGGTCCCTTGGAGGAGGGTATGGCAGCTCACTCCAGTATGCTTGCCTGGAGAATCTCATGGACAGAGGAGCCTGGCAGGCTACAGTTCACAGGCTAACAAAGATACGACTGAAGCGACTTAGCATCACGGGTGATTCTGATGGTGACAGTAATCAATGAAAACTAGTATAAACTTCTCTCTGAAATTCCTCTACATTGTATCTCACAGTGAAATTTTCATATACACATAGCCTATTTATCCTCTATTTTGTTGTTGTTTAGTTGCTAATTTGTGTCCAGCTCTTTTGCAACCCCATAGACTGTCACCCGCCAAGCTTCTATATTTTTAAAAATCTGCTAGGCATATTTTCCACATTTTAATATCTTGAAAATATGTGTACCCTCTACAGTTGTTTGGGAGGGGAAAAATTCCCCCTAACCCTCTTCCTTCTTTTGGCTGATCTAACAATTAACTAGACATGAGACAGATTAACAGGGAAAAAAATCTAATTTAGTGTGTATGGAGGTCTCATAGATTTAGAAACTAAGGAGCAACAAAAAGCAGCCTGTTTAAATACCTTTTAGACAAAGAAACAATACATTTGAAAGCAATTGACAAGACAAACTTAAACTTGCGACTAATTAGTGAGGAAACTAAGGACGGTTTATTAACACAGATTTCTTGACCCTGAACTCCCTATATCTGGTGGTAAGGATGTCTCTCTACCTCCTGCTGCTGCTGCTGCTAAGTCACTTCAGTCATGTCCAACTCTATGCGACCCCATAGACTGGACTATGCAGCCCACCAGGCTCTGCCGTCCCTGGGATTCTCCAGGCAAGAACACTGGAGTGGGTTGCCATTTACTTCTCCAATACATGAAAGTGAAAAGTGGAAGTGAAGTCGCTGAGTCATGTCCAGCTCTTAGCGACCCCATGGACTGCAGCGCACCAGGCTCCTCCGTCCGTGAGATTTTCCAGGCTAGTGCAGGGATTACACCTGGGAAGTTTATTTCCTTTTTTCAGGGGAACAGAGAGGAAGATCAGTATCCTTCTTGCTCTGCCTGTTCCCTAAGTAACTTTAATTCAAAGTAATTAGTATGCCAGTTTTGTATATTTGGGTGCAGCCTACCCTTATGCTCACCATGAATAACGGCATCTTAATATCAGGGTATAGTTTTTATTGCTGTGCTTTGATGGACTTTGTTTGGTTTCCTGGAGTCATGACTGGACAACTGTAGCCTACCAATGTTGATGTTTTGGTGAATAAACCACTTGAAAATCAAAGAAAGAAATAATGTGAGATCTAGCTGCTATCTGAGCATTTTCTGTTGATACCTTCAGATACAAGTTAAAAAAAAAAAAGAAGAAGAAGAAGCATTGAATTTTACATAATAGATGCCAGAAAATTTGAAGAAAATTTCTGGAGGCAATGCTGGTGGGGAGTAGGGGCNCAACTGTTGATGTTTTGGTGAATAAACCACTTGAAAATCAAAGAAAGAAATAATGTGAGATCTAGCTGCTGTCTGAGCATTTTCTGTTGATACCTTCAGATACAAGTTAAAAAAAAAAAAAAGAAGAAGAAGCAGCATTGAATTTTACATAATAGATGCCAGAAAATTTGAAGAAAATTTCTGGAGGCAATGCTGGTGGGGAGTAGGGGCTCTTTTGTGAAATAATTTATTACCCGTGACTTTGGTGGCACAGAAGATGATACCCTGTAAAAAGATCCTGCTACTGATAACTCAAAGTTGAAGAATGATTCAGAATAATTGGATACAGGGTCAGGCGTTAAAAGAATTCCTTAAAGCAATTGTTAAGCTTAAATTTGCCTTATCATGTATAAGAATTCTATGATAAAAGAGGTCTTTCAATTGAAAATGAAAAATTCATTATGATAAAAATATATTATTTATTTGGCAGAATTTGTATTTTTTCAATGATACACAGGAAATATTGATTGATAATACATGGTATATGCGCTAGTCAAAAAGAAAAATAAAATAAGTCAAATCCTTTGGGCAATCTTGTTATTTCACTGAGACAACACATGCCTCAGAGTGAGTGTATATCAAGGAACATTAAATAAGTTAACCTCAGGTCCTATGTACCTCTAATAATATGAACATTTCCTCACAATGTGTTTGCATTCAGTGTTGAAAGTTTTTAAACTATGTTGCTCTAAAATAATCAAAGTAATTATCTGACACTCTAGCTGGAATGTCCTATGTTTGTGTTAGAAAAAAATTAGCTGAGTGATTTAATGAATTTTCAAGGGCAGTTTTGAGTCTGTAGAATGATAAAAACAAGCTAAAGCCTGTTTAAGATATGATTCCACTGTATGGCCACACACAGAGACACACAGACACACACACACACACACACACACTCACACACATACACACACACCAGCAGTCCCTTCCAAACTTAATAGGATGCTTGCAAAGTTTTTAACCACCAAAAGCAGTCAAGATGAGGAGATTCAGGCCTACATAAGTAGAATATTTGATCCTAGCCCCCATCTTCTACGACGTTCCTCTCCAGTTGTCTTTCTTTTCAGACTATGCAGGGAAGCCCAGCTGCCAGCAGACAACAGGCTGAACGGTAGCCAGCTGCTTTATAACTGTGTTAGCCAGAAGCCCTCATGAGAAATATTTTTCCTGGAAAATAAATTATAACATGTCTAAGTGGTGCCTGACAAAGCTAAACAGGAGGCATGCTGCTCTATTGCAAATTCATCTGCAGTCTCTGGGTAGAGAGACAAATAAAAGCACTTCATCAAAATCAGTCACAGTAACCCAGAAATACCCATAGGAGACCACTAAACTCTAAATACCAATCAATTTCTCCAACTTTTTTTGTCAAACTTGCAGGTTCTTTTAAGCACTGTCTTCTTGAACTGCCTCGCAGCAGCTGGCTGGTGTGGAGGAAGATCAGAAGGGGTCCAGTTTGGGGCCCTTCTGTGACACAGTGGCTTATCTAACTGAGGACCCTTATTGCTGAAGGGGTTTTTCATCCTTAGAACATCAATTAAGTACGGTTAAAGCTAAAAGTCTGCTTTTACTTCTATGTATTTGCAGTATCTCTGCTCAAAGAGGTTTGCCTATATATACTGGGAAATAATATAAAGAGAAAGTGTATTAAGAAGCTGCCCCTCTGATTGCAAGTTTAAAATTGTACCTGGGAAAGCAATTCAAAATGTAGCCCATATTTTAATATTTGCTGATCCCAGAATAACCACAGTTTCATTCAGGCAAGGTATTGATGATTTAATGAGATGCTAGTCTCAGTCTTGACCTTGATTTAATCAGGGTCTTGTGATGGTATTCAATCAAAGTACCTATTTTGCTAAAGGCACTTTGCTAGGTACTGCAGGGATGCATCATAATATATACCTTCCAGAAGTTTATATTTTCATTCTAATAGTCAGAAGAAATTTCTTTCCAGGCTATGCATATGACTAGTTGTGTGACCGTGAGAGAATCTTTTATGATGATGACTTAGTGGCTAAGTCATGTCTGACTCTTGCGACCCCAGCGATTGTAGCTTGCCAGGCTCCTCTGTCCATGGGATTCTCCAGGCAAGAATAGTGAAGTGGGTTGCCATTTCCTTCTCCAGGGTGTCTTTCCCATCCAGGAATCGAACCCAGGTCTCTTGTATTGCAGGCAGACTTTTTTACCGACTGAGCTACAAGGGAATCCCAAGAATACTAGAGTAGGTTGCCATGCCTTTCTCCAAGGGATCTTCCCAACCCAGGAATCAAACCTGGGTCTCCTTCATTGCAGGCATATTCTTTACTATCTGAGCCACTAGGGAAGATTTTTTTCCAGGTTGTGCATTTTACTAGTTGTGTGACCAGGAGAAAGTCACTTAGTTTTTTTAAAAGAGGATTTTGGCATGTAATTTACATATAAAACGCTCATTAAAAAAAACTCATGAATGGGAAGACCCAACCAGTTGAAACATGGAGAGCATCAATCAATGGTAGAGATGGAGTTGAAGTGGATGGGTCCATAAACATTTGGAGAAAAATTCAACAATTCTACCAAGTGTTACTTGCTAACCTAAGGATGCCCCATTACATTTACATTGATTCTATGAAGCTGGTAAGATTTTCACTTGGACAACTGAAAGATAGGGCTCTAGATGTGAAATGTCATTTAATCTCAATAGAGATCAGTCTTCTCTATAATGAAATATAGGTAGCACCTTTGTGACCCATCTCTATTTCAAGAATATACAAAGTGAAAACAAAAGTGTGAAAATACTTGGGAAGCAAAATTCTGTTTGGATGTGCAAGGCAGTATTATTATTTGCAGAAATGTTTTTAAGTGCTATAGATCCAAGTAAGTGGGCCACTCAGCTTTTAAATTGTCTCGTCTAATAATTGCAGCTATATGTAATTTGCATAATATAAAATTAAAGATGTTAAAAGAGTTAGAAAAAATATGACTATTTTCTTAAATGCATCACATTCAAATTAGAGAAATCTAAGGCCCAATATCACAAGGTCAAAGTAATCTTATTCAAGCCTCACTTCAAATTGCCTTAATTTACGAAATAGATTCATCCATGAGAACATTTCCAAATGAGGTAATGCTAGAACAATTCCATCCATGAAATTAGATATTGTCTACATGTTGATAAACTCTAATTTTGTGCAGATTGCACTGGATTTATTGATTTTTCCCCCATGGCTAATAACAAAACATAATTATGTTTATATTAAAGAGTAATCTGATAAAGGGACAAAATAGAGGTTCTTAGCATAAAAATGTGAACCACTTGGCAAATATGCAACATATTGTGGGGCTGACAGAGAAGTCTGTGTTATATGAGTATAGTTGGTTAACAAAGTGTAATTGGTTAAAAAACAAATAAAGATGATTTCACACTTCAGGAAATGTTTTGATTCAAGTTACTTCTTGAAAAAGAAAATTAAAAATCATGAAAAAAGTTACTGTCATATTTTAAAAATGTAGCTCAAAAAGCAGCTATGCTCTGTTTTTTTTGGAAGAGAAGCTCAGTTGCGGATCCTCAATTCCAAAAACTGGTTTGTTCATTAAAAAGTAAACATTAATGAACTCTGCCAATATTTAATGTATACATCATGACTCGTGTAGCTGTATCATTCTAAAACTTACCTAATTGATTCTGATCATATGTTTTATGTCTCCTTATATGTCATTTTGACAGATTTCATAGTTAAAACCTGACTTGAAAGTAAGAAGCCTATCAAAAGTTTTATCATTTAAGCAAAGTTTAAGTAAGTTGTTTAAGGCATGCTTCATAGGCGTTGGTTCTGTGAGCAACTCTCAAACCCACAATAGTCTCCTTTTTTGTTATACACTTATCTTTTAATGGCAAAATATATTATTTTAAAAACACTAGAATTATATAAAAATTTACAGCAATTATGACAAAAGATGGATTTGTCACAGCTCAGTTGGTTAATGTTAATAATACTAATTTGGTTTGTAAATACAGAAATATTTCACTGTACCTAAATATAAGTGTAGTTTAGATTAAGGAGGATTGGAACCAGAAACCAGAGTTATTAATAACTTCGCTGTTCAGTTGCCAAGTCGTATCTGACTGTCTGTGACCCCATGACTATAGCATGCTAGGCTCCTCTGTTCTTCACTATCTCCTGGGGTTTGCTCAAATTCCTGTTCATTGAGTCAGTGATACTATCTAACCATCCTCTGCATCCCACTTTTCCTTTTGCCTTCAATCTTTCCCATTATCAAGATCTTTTCCAATGAGTTAGCTCTTCACATCAGGAGGCCAAATTATTGCAGCTTCAGTTTCAGCAACAGTCCTTCTGGTGAATATTCAGGGTTGGTTTCCGCTAGGATTAATACCTTGACATGAGCCAAGTCTCTGATTTGCTCTTTTTCTACCGGTTCTGCCCACCTGATTCCCACCCCATAGAGTGGCTTTTTCTAATTTTGTGTTTGTTTGTTTTGGTTTTCGTTTATCTTGCATAAAATAGTTTTTTCAGAACTGGAATTTTGTTGTTAAAACCAGCAAAGTGACTTGAACCCTATTGACTCAACTCAAAAATTCATTTAAAGAAAACTTGGTTAGTCTACTATAGGTTAAGTAACTACTCTACTCAACTGATTTTGGTTAGGGAAATAGGCTCACATCGTCCAAATATGTAGAGGTGAGGGGGAGGAGTAGAAATTTCCTAAACGTTGTAATTGGACTGGGCAAGTACCTAGACATTTTCTACTCCATTGTTAATTCACCAATGTTTATTTTCATGGATTGTGAATATTAAGATACTGAAGGCACAGTGCCATTGCTATCACTTGGTCTGTGTTAATTTCTTTGTGATAAGGGTATTGCACACATGAAAATGCATGCTTCAAAGAATGAGAGACACATTCTTTCTATTTGGGACTACATCTGAAAAATGGCCAATCAATAATTAACCAAAGTTAATTCCTATACATTGACTATAGCTCGTTCCTGGGAAATTAATTAAAAATAATTTTTTAATCATAGTAAATCTGTAGAAAAAATGACATTCTATAAATGAGGATTGTCTGAGACCAAGAGGAGGGGAAAATATTAGACTTTTTGCTAGCTATTTCAAATACCAGCCTAAATAGTTAAATGCAAATTAAGAACTTCAGTTCAGTTCTAAATATTTATGTCATTTCCCCAATCCTACATATCTATTATAGTTAACATAGCTAACATTTATTGAAATCATATCAATGTGTGAAGTAGGATGCTTCTTTACATGTATTACTTCATGAAATTTTAAGAGGTAAATATATTTTATATTCACATTTGAGCATCAGAATGTCTGAGTTGCTTGTGAAAGGTCATGAAACTAGGAACTAGAAGTACCAGAATTTTAACCCCATTTATATCTGAAACTAGAGTGTAGTTCTTTCTCTAATGTTTTACATCCCCAGTTTTTTTTTTTTCAATGCTTACTCACATTAAAAACATCTTCCAGACACATATTAGCAGGATTTATCATATCTACTCTCCTTTTCCTATGTAATATCTTTTCCATTCATTCCTTCTAAGTGTGGCCGCTTAATTTCTAGCATTTTGTCATGTTAAAAATTATTCAAATAATTTTTTACTTATTATTTGCAGATGTTTCTCCTATGAATCTAAATACTGTTATAACTAAGGATCATGTAAATCAAGATTTGTTAAATTAGTAAAACTAGAACTACAAAGGCTAATACAATATGGTAGTGAAACAGAGATGTAAAAAAAAAATTAAAATCCATTTGAAAAATAGAGGTATAAGGTTAGAGAAGCAGATTATGATATTTTAATAAATGTATTTCATCTCTATGTTATATTTAGGTATCTTTTCTATGCATTATAAATTTGATAATATGATTAGTACCTAAAATTCAAACAATCGCCTTGTTAATTTTTGTTTCAGGGCTTTGAAATGTGTTCCTGTCTCAATCATGTCTTATCATGTCCTGTCATGTAACTTAATTCAGCTGCAGTCCTCTAAAATACTCTCTCCCAAGATTAAAAAGGCCACCAAATTCAGATTCCCTCTTACCCAAATGGTAATGAAGGTTAAATAAATGATTCCTATGCAAAGTGGAGCAGCGGTTCACAGGTATTCCAAGATGAATCCTTGGAGCACATTTCCTCATACTAATAGGGTGATAAACCAGAATATGATTAGTAGTATTCTGGATCAGGCACTTAATGTTTGATAAAGGTGAGTTGATCTGAGAAGATGAGTAATACTGGAACCCTTTTTGGAACACAATCCAATTGTAAGGTTGTATCCTTTCTTTGTGGTGCCCCCTTGCCAGCTGAAGTTATAAAATATACATTGTCTATAAGCACTATTCCAGTGGGGGTATTAGTTATAGGTACTGCTTGAAGGATTTTACAGTATAGTAAGGAGTTGTAATGATTTTAAAATAACACTCAAATTAATAAGACACTTAAAATAAATGAAATTAAAGTTGATAAAGTTAGTTTGGAATAAATATGTTCTTAAAGCAGCATAAATAGTTCCTTTATTTACAAAGACTCTGACCTACAGATGTTTATTTTTTAGCATTTTATATGAGTGTATGTTATGCAGAAACACACATAGAAAGTTAAGATGTAAAACACTTGCATTTAACAATAAGGACAGCTATTTAAAAGCAAAAGGTGAAGTAGATTAAGAATGGATGCTGAAAGGTAACAAACTGAAGCTACCAGAGAGGAGTGCTACTACTTCAAGTTGGATAAGAAATACTATTTTTGACAATAGGTAATATTGATAAGTATATTTAATAAGGGCCTATATATGCATATACTTTTACAGACCTTAGCTATTATTGATATACAATTCAGGAAGCTATTGTTTTAACTGCCAACTAAGAGATAAAAACTGCTATTTTTTTCTGTATCAATATTTGAACTAATTTTCAGAATCTTTGGCTATAATATTGATTTTGTAGCTACTCTATTTTTCTTTTGTGAACATTATTGGTTGAAGGTTAGGAAGAACTACCTTCACTAAGTACTAAATTAATTAAGGAGTTGTTTCTAAAAAATATGTGAGTGAGAATAGATTATAAAATAGAGTCTTAAAAGCTAGATATCTCTCTATATATACATGCTATGCTAAGTCGCTTCAGTTGTGTCCGACTCTGTGCAACCCCATAGATGGAAGCCCACCAGGCTCCCCCCTCACTGGGATTTTCCAGGCAAGAACACTGGAGTGGGTTGCCATTTCCTTCTCCAATGCATGAAAGTGAAAAATGAAAGTGAAGTCGCTCAGTTGTGTCTAACTCTTAGCGACCCCATGGACTGCAGCCTACCAGGCTCCTCCGTCCATGGGGTTTTGCAGGCAACAGTACTATATATATATATATTTATTATTTTTTTGCTATGCTGGATCTTCATTACTGCACATGGGCTTTCTCTTTTGTGGCGAGTGGGGCCTACTCTTCATTGCAGTGCACTGGCTTCTCATAGTGGTAGCTGCTATTGTTGCAGAGCACAGGTTCTATGTTCATGGGCTTATTAGTTGCAGCACGTGGGCTCAGTAGTTGTGACTTGCAGGCCCTAGAACATGCTTACTTCAGTTGTTATGGTGTGAGACCCAGTAGTTGCAGCTCACAGGCTCTAGAGTGCTGCTCAGTAATTGTGGCACATGGGCTTAGTTGCTCCACTCCGTGTGGAATCCAGGGATCGAACCCAAGTTCCCTACACTGGCAGGCAGATTCTTATCCAGTGTACCACTGGGGAAAGTCCTCCTTAATATATTTTTAAGAAATTATTTTTATTTCCTGAACTTTGAGGAAAATCATTCATTATCCTCTAGTATCCTGAATCTGTTAGTAAAATTATTTTGAATGCTCCAATGATACTGATTTTGGTTCACCACCAAAATGAACTATGTTGATTTGAGATGTGACATCCACCCCAAATTCCTCTGACATCAGGCTCTGAGGGCATAATCCGGATGTTGGTTCCTCAGGACATGGCAATTTGTCACCTTCTTTCTACCCAAGATAGTTAACAAAATGCCATTTATATAACATATTTTCTCTCCCTGGGGGTCTTTTTTTCCCCCTATTTTTAAATAAATGCATTAGAAATAATATTAAGGAAAATTTTCTCATGACCGAGAGTGAGATATAAAATATTGTGCTTTTTTCTTTCCTCGTTGTGACATAAATATGAATATAATCTCTGAGAAATAAGATGGTTGAGATCTTATAATATTGTGCTGTCCTAACAGCAGTTTACTTATTTCATCATTGTCCAGATGAAACAAAGAATGTGATTTGCCAAATAGCCAAGGAGAAGGCAATGGCACCCCACTCCAGTATTCTTGCCTGGAGAATCCCAGGGACAGAGGAGCCTGGTGGGCTGCCATCTATGGGGTCGCACAGAGTTGGACATGACTGAAGTGTTCAGCAGCAGCAGCAAGGAAGTGCTATTGCCCATGAGAAAGAGTTTTCCAAGTATGTTTAGCAGAGGGACAAAAATATAACATCCAAATGATTGGCTATCATTGAGTAACTAGTGTGGCGATGCTAATGCCTACAGTATGGTTACCTCTACTTCACTCATGAGGACACTAAAACTTAGAGAAGAAGATTTCTATCTAGAAATCTGGTCACCAGCTCAAGCTCTGTTGTCACTTAACCCATCAGATAAAATAAGCTAATATTTCTTTAGAAAATATTGTATATCAAAGCCCAAATCTAAAATGAATAAAGAAAGACAAGAGGAAAATTTATTGACCTTAAAATATAGCAGTATTAAGAATATGATGGGTAATGGCAAACGTTCATTGGAGACTCCATATCTATCAGGTTGTGCATACATATCTCATTAGATACTCACAATAAGTCAATGAGTTAAGTACTGTTGTCTTATATTTTCCAAGCTTCCCCAGAAAATGGCAAAGATAAGATTGTGATTTAAAAAAGGGCAGTGTTGCCATCCCACATTCTATACAACTGTACCTTGATTTTCAAAGCCTTTACCATGCTTCAAAACCATGAAAACCATAGGTGTATGTGTGTTTGTGTGTGAGTGTGTGTATTTCCATGTGTTGTCATCTGTTGTGGTTTTTTTTAGAATAAGAGTACCAGGTACATGGGAGGGATCACACATTTTTGGTGTGATCATTATTTTTCTCCTGTTATGCTTCATGCCTCTACAAAGTAATAGAGTCAAGCTACATAATTCTGTAAAGTCTCTTGCCGTGCCATGCCATGGGACTGATTATATGCACATATTTCCCATCTTAATACAAGTTTCTTAAAGAGGGCATCATGCATTATTCATATTAGACTGTCCATAATGTTTGTCATATTGAACTCTCAACACTGTATTTAACAAATACTATAAGCATGGTGAACAGTATACATGTAACTTTAGCTCTAATTCAGGAGTCATGGAACTACCTAAATATATCAAAACAGAATTCTCCTATATGTGCTTTATACAAAATCTACTTTTCTTCAGTGAATGACCACCTATAAAACTAAACAAGAGCAAGCTTATTACATTACATAATTATTCTTAAATATGTAAGATTGAGGAGGTCTCAAAGCCATTTTATTTAATATTCCTTTGTTAAACATTTCTAAAACAATCAACATAATTCTATGTTAATAATATTTTAATGCTTAATTTCTCTCAGTAAACAGTGTTTCAAAATATTAGAGAAAACAGTATTTGAACATGTGCTTTGCAAAGCAAATGCAGTCTTTGTATTTACAATCTGATCTGTTTAACCTTTGATCATGTCAGGAATAACAATATATTTTAGCACTTCAGTTATCCTCCCAGATAAGTAATAACTGTGAATGATTAAAACATGTCATTAAATTTCATTATAGCTGTTCTTGTTAGAGTTACGTTAGTTTGTTACCAGACTTTTTGCATCAATAGAAATAAAAGATCAGTTCTCAATAACTCTGTTCTTAAAATTGCCTAAAAATCCCTTATCTACAATATGACAAATAAATAATATTTTCAGTGAGCATTTTCTCATTTTGGACTATATTAGGAAGACCAGAAAAAAGCAATGAGAGTGTTTCCTAAAGCAGTTCCATGGTATACAAATAGGAAGGGTGCCCACTGCTTTAATAAATGAAGCACTGCGTGATGGTTTGGAGGAGTGCTAGCTCTACTTAACATATGCATTCATCTTAGCATTCTTGCATTTATTCTGTTTAGAAGATGGCTAAATCTCAGTGGAGAAAGCTTTAATTTCCTTTCAAATGCCATTGGCCTAGAATGCTTTGATCATACTGAGATTTGTCCAACCCCTGTCATGGCAATTCTCTGATGATTTCAGGCTGATTTGCTTTGTACATCAAAGGCATAAAAGGACCTTTCTACAACACGTACTTTTGGCTCAACATTTTGAAGTCTCTTGAATACTCATGAGTCATGTTGTTATAAGAAGTGGCCTACTGTTAGACACTTAGAAAATAGTTGCACCCAGCCATTATTGCTTTTTCTCAAAATCAAGGGTTCTTATGTGGCTATTCCTCAATTATGTTACTATTGTTTTCAAATACGTATTACTTTAAACATATAAAATATGATTTCTAAGTTATGTTCTAATGCTAGCATGTCAAATTTTAATTTTTTCAGATATAAAACTCTTTAGGTAATAGAAAAATTTAAAGTTGAGAACTGAAATCAGATATTTGAAAAGAGTTATCACAGTGGTTTACCATCCAGAAGTTTCCAAATTACATTTTGGATGCTGTAATAGCAAATATTCTAGAGAAATAGAAATAACTTTTGATTATCTGTTTATATCAGGATGCAAATCTCCTGTAGATTTTTGTTCCTTTTTCTCTATTTGTCTTAGGTGGTGTGTGTGTGTTGAACAGAAAAAAATAGAAATGTGAATTAAATTTAAATTGCTTGGTTAATATTTATACAATAAGATATTAAAATCAAGAGAGTTTTATCTCTTGATTCTTATAGCAAACTAGAACGCTGGAAAATGTGCTATTTCCTCTTATTATTGTCACCATCACTGAATGAAAATAAATAATGTTAGTATTAAGAATGTTGCAATTTAGATGTGAAATATAGCTTACCAAAATAATAACAATGGCTGGCATTTACTAGTAATTTACAATGTATCTGGCTTCCCTGATGGCTCAGCTGGTAAAGAATCCACCTGCGGTGTGGGAGACCTGGGTTTGATCCCTGGGTTGGGAAGATACCCTGGAAAAGGGAACGGCTACCCAATCCAGTATTCTGGAGATTTCCATGGACTGTAGTTAGTGGGGTTGCAAAGAGTTGGACATGACTGAGCCAATTTCATACTTTACAATATATCTGGCACTTTCCCAATGAATAGCATTCAGAAGTATCCTGAGTTAGATTCTTTTATTATCATGATTTTACAGATGAGGAAGCTGAAAGGTAGGTGAATAAACTGTATAAAGTCCAAAGGCAAATAAATGATCATCAGATCCTATGTTTCCAGTCTTTGTGCTCTACAGTCTCCCATATAGAATATTTTACTTTTTCTAGTATTAAGACATTTTATGATAATTTTAGATTTAAGAAATTTTTCTACTGATGATTTATGTTTTCATGCTTAAATATCTATTTCACTTTGCAATAACATAGTCAGTAATTTAAGATTTTCATAATATGAATCTTTGGGTTGATGGTATACACTTGTTTCACAAAGATTTTAAAATGGCTGTAATGAAGAAATGGTTCATTACTTAACTATTACAGATTTACTTTCCATTTATTTAATTTTAATGAAAACATTGAGTGTTTTTCTCTTTAATCTTTTTTATTATTTGTAATTAAGATATATATATATACACACATATATGTATATATTAGAGAACATGTACGACTAATAGTTTTTATAAAATTGCATGTTCAAGAATCTCTAATGACCATAGCATTTTCCCAAATAATATAATATCTACTATTAAATCTCATATATGTTCTGATGACTGATTAAAGTCTTTTAAGGTATATGCTATGATTCTTCAGTAATTTGTTAAAAGTGATATTTTTTAAAAAATGTCTTTGATGAAATGCTTACCATATCATTTCAGTTAATATTTTAGCTCCTACAGTTATTTATGCATTGAATTATCTTCAGAACTTATAACTTAGCAACATGCAGATACATCAGTTGGATTAATTTTGNATTTTTGTAAACCTTTTTTAAAACAATAATACTTCCCATTTAATGAATATTTATTATGTGCCTATTATATTTTTATTAGTGATGTGTACATGGGATGGCTAAGAGTCGGACACGACTGAGCGACTTCACTTTCACTTTTCACTTTCATACATTGGAGAAGGAAATGACACCTCACTCCGGTGTTCTTGCTTGGAGAATCCCAGGGACGGGGAAGCCTAGTGGGCTGCCGTCTATGGCGTCGCACAGAGTCGGACATGACTGAAGCGACTTAGCAGCAGTAGCAGCAGCACGCTTCCATTGCTTTATATAGAAGCGTATGCATTGTTGTTCCCACTTAACAGAACTGAAAAACAAAATCATTAATTTAGAAAATGCACATTGGGAACTATTCTGTTAATATAATCTGCTAGTAAATAAACCAGAGATATAAAAGCAAATACATTTGTTGTAATTCCTGACCTCTCTGAGCCTATATCCTGTTGACAGCTGGTCAAACAATATACTCAATAATAAGCTAGTAAGTACTTGAACTCAGCTTCCAAGTACTGTACTTTTGTATTATAGCTTGTAGATGAGTGGGACATATTAAGCATTTGAAGTAACTATACAGAAAAGTCTATGTAGCGTCATTGTTTTTATTTTTGCCACTTCTATTGTCAGATCATTTAAATACACATTAATTTCATTTGACTTAGGGTATATGTTATTTCCAATCATGTCTGTGAATGAGATGTTCTCAAAGATCAAATGAATTGGTATTTGATTTGAGCCTTGAATTGATCTTGGATTATAAAGAGTGGGGAAGAAAAGCATCTGTTACTTTAACACATAGCAGAGATTTTATTAATATGCTGAGAAGCTATGCGCAATATGTAAATGGAAATCTCTCATTGTAATATTCTTTCATAGTTCTAAATGGTGCCATGACTGAGGTCACGCCATGATGTTTAGCTTGGTTTGTGAAACTGTAATAGCTTGGCTTTTTTGACAGATTTTTCATTTAAATATTTGGCTCTACTTGCATAGGAGGTTGCCATCATTTGTAAGCTTTCCACTTTTTCGTCTTGTAATCTCTGCAGGATGAAAAATGTTCTAATGCTATGGAAATTATTCCAGCACAGATGCCTTTAGATTGCAGAAACTGCTTTGGGTTGTTTAAAGCAAGACATTTTGTGATTGTTTCCATGATGATTGGATGGTTCATTAACCCCTTTATTGTTGACATCCTATGGAGACTCGATATGTAGTCTTAATTATTTTAAAAGACAATTCTTTGTTATTTAGCTGGTGATTAAAAACACATTAAAAGATGGCACAGAAAGACTATTTTTGTTCATTACCAGATCTGAAAATCTAATCATGTAGTAAGAGACTAATTTTCACATAACTCTTAAAACAATAAGTACACTACTGTAGAAATTATTTGTGCTGCCTATACCAGTTAATTAAGCAAACCACATGAGAGAGAGTGAAAAGATGATTATTTTCTATTAATCAAATGGAAAAGTCAAGAGTAGGCACTTTTATAAATGCTTTTAAAAAATATCTCAGAGTGAATTGATGAGATGAACCTAAAATATCTGAAGGCGAGTAGAACCAATGAGAAGAAAGAATAATGATGTAAAGTACATGAAGTTAATTTCAAAGAAGGAAAACGTAATGCCCAGTGATGGAATTATATGTGTTAGGGGGAAAAACTTGAGGGCAGAGACACTGTATTATTCAATAGATGTTAGTATATTGCTAAGTAAAATAATCACACCTGATCCTTTCATAAGTACAACCCACTGACACCTTCATGCTGAGTGACATGCAAACATTTATTTCACCGTGTTCACATACTAGAATCTGCCATTTCAAATAATCAATACAACTTTAATAATAAAGGGAAATTGATCACTGTGAACATATTTCAGAAGAAATGGCATATTCCACCTAGAATATGAGATTATTTCCATTATGTATCAGTTACTATAGCTGCTAAAGCTTTTAGGAAGAATGTTTTTAACTTCAAGTAAGTCCCCAGCTAGCCTGAGTTCTCTTTAAATGTTTTATTTATTTATTTTAAAAATCTCTCAGGTGTATCTGAATCTTTGTGATCCCATGGACTGTCCATGGAATTCTCCAGGCCAGAAATACGGAGTGGGTAGCCTTTCCCTTCTTCAGGGGATCTTCCCAACCCAGGGATTGAACTCATGTCTCATGCGTTGAAGGTGGATCTTTTACCAGCTGAACCCTAAGTGAAGCCTAAGAATACTGGAGTGGGTAACCTATCCCTTCTCCATTGGGACTTCCCAACCCAGGAGTCAAACTGGGGTCTCCTACTCTGCACGCAGTATCTTTACCAACTGACCTATCAGGGAAGCCCTGTTTAACAATAAGTGTTCTGTGAGTAGGTTTTTCAGCTTAAATGTGATCTCCAGTGTTTAATATGTGCCAGGCAGTGGACTAAGTAGTTTTACATGCACATTTTAAACTTTATCTGAAAGTTTACCAGATAGATATTATGTCCATAATATAGATGAAGAAAGAGACTTAGATTAAACTAAGTTAATAGTTAATAGACAATATGTGGATTCTCTTGAGTTCCAAAGCTGTTGAACTAACATACTGCTTGCCTCCCAGTCCTCCATGGTTTTTTTTTTTTTTTCCAATTTGCAAGAGATAATGATCTAAAAATAAGATTTTTAAATCATATGTACATTATTCATAAAATGTTAACTTAAATCTCAAAAGACATATGTAGTCCTTTTTTTCTTTTTAAAAACTATGCCGTTTTCCATTGACTCTCTTATTCATTTAACCAGCATTTATTCTATTGTTGTTGTGCTTAGTGACCAAGCCTCTGTGGTATTGGCTCCTGTGTAGATAGTTGCCTGATATTGGGCTGTGTTTATATGACTTAATTCCTCTCATTCTCCAAAATGACATCTGATCTTGACTTCTCATAGAGAAGGGTACGATTTAAGTTAACAAAAGTCAAGCTCACCCTTTATTTTTTAATTATACTTTTATTATGCATATGCAGACAATTTAAATAATCTTCACAGTTGAGGTTTTGCTTTTCACTGTTGAGCCATCTAAAGGGAGCTAGAGCATTGTTTTTTGTTTTAATCTCTCACATCTGTGTGTGTGTGTGTGCTCAGTCGTGTCTGACTCTGTGATCCCATGGATTGTAGATCTTCAGGCCCCTCTGTCCATGGGATTTCCTAGGCAAGAACACTGGAGCAGATTGCCACTTCTTTCTCCAGGGGATCTTTCCAACCCAGGGATCAAATCTGTGCCTTTTGTGTCTCCACGTTGGCAGTTGGATTCTTTATCACTGCACCACCTGGGAAGTCCTCTCACATATAAGTGGTGCCTAATTTACTTTTAATTGAAGGTGTGTAAAGCAACTGGCTTCTGTTAAGCATTAACTGGATTTCATATAAAAACAACAACCTGCATTAATAAATTGACCAGATGGCAACTTAGGTAAAGGAAGGAGACGGATAGCTTTCTAAAACCAGGGATGCCCCATGTAATGAGGGTCAATTGAAAGGTATGAGTGTTCTTATTTTGCTGAATAATAAATTCATGTAAGTTACACATGAACTGTGGTGCATGAGTTTTCACTGTACATTCTTGGAGGATCAGTCTTACATTCTGGAACATAACCACCGTTTCAGAGTGAATACTTTAATCCATCACATTGGAGGGCAGAGTGGTTTAAAGGAACAGGCATGGCTTAGGATGGGGAGAGAGAACATTTCATTCAAAGCTTTAAGTTTTGATAGTTTTGATAGAATACTACTTTATAAACACAAACTAGACACACAGTCACAAAGAATAGAAACCCTCCACCTCTCTCCCAGGGCTTGAAAACAGCCTCTCTGCAAAGGTAAAGGAAGAGCAGACAAGAGCAAAACAGCATTCTATCTTTGATGACTAGTTACAGCAATGAGAATGACATATAGCCCTATGGCACTCCTGGGGTAAATATAAATATGAATATAGACGATATAAATACATGCTCTATGGCTTCAGCCTTACTTTAGAAGCTATTTCTAAAAACCATTTTCAGTGAATGATATAACATTTTAGAACAAAAATTGGGAAATATAGTGAATATTAAAAAGGAGTTTAAGTGTTTGAAATCACCTGAATTATAAGACTATCTGAAGCTATTCTCTGTGAGGAAAAAATGAAATTTTCAGCTGGGTGAAGTCAGAGNAAACCATTTTCAGTGAATGATATAACATTTTAGAACAAAAATTGGGAAATATAGTGAATATTAAAAAGGAGTTTAAGTGTTTGAAATCACCTGAATTATAAGACTATCTGAAGCTATTCTCTGTGAGGAAAAAATGAAATTTTCAGCTGGGTGAAGTCAGAGTGGAAACAAATAATGAACTGAGAGGTGGAATTAGTAGCCAAATAAAGATATTACTTGCCTTACAGAAAATTCAGTAATGTGTTTGTTGGCCCTTCCAATAATTAAAGACGTAAACACTGGTAATTACATAGTTTGTCGACTACATTCTTTTCTCTTTTATTATAGCAATAGAAAGAAAATATAGAATGGAACAAAATACCTAACTCTGAGAATTAAGTTGGAATATGGTCAGTTCTTCCTTAACAGGAAATGAAATGGACAACCAGCAATCATCCAATGAGTTGGGTGCTATAATCTTGGTGTTTCAAGGAACAACCCATTGAAACAATCCACTACCATCAAAGCAACATCTCATTAACCTTTTAAACTGGCATTCATTAAATTTTTAAAAATTTATTTATTTTTTTAAGTTTTACTTTATTCCACTTTACAATATTGTATTGGTTTTGCTATACATTGACATGAATCTGCCACGGGTGTACATGAGTTCCCAATCCTGAACACCCCTCCCACCTCCCTCCCCATATCATCTCTCTGGGTCCCAGTGCACCAGCCCCAAGCATCCTGTATCCTGTATCGAACCTAGACTGGCNTGAATCTGCCACAGGTATACACGTGTTCCCCATCCTGAATCCCCCTCCCTCCTCCCTCCCCATACCATCCGTCTTTCTATACATACAACTGGTGTAATGTGCAGTACTTATTCTTAGACAACCTATACCACAGTGCATAAAGTGATCATCCACTACACAAACAAAACTCTTCTATGACATGACTTTTCACTGATGAACAAACAAGTCATCCAGCACTTATATATATATATATATATTTTTAAAATATATTATTATCTGTATACCAAACGTGGTTTGGTCAAGCTTTAAAGCAAAATGTCAGCTAACAGCACACATGATACTAATTACTTTTCATACAATATGATACTGAAATCCCAAAGTGTTAGGTTATAGATGAATTTTACCATACCTTTTGTATTATGATTTTAAAACATGCCCATCAGGTTTTTTACATTCCTCCAAAGATCAACGCTAATTCCCTTTCTGTTGGTGTGAACTGGACTTAGTAGCTCAAATCTAATAAATAGAATATGTTAGGGCTTCTGAGGAGAAGGCAGTGGCACCCCACTCCATTACTCTTGCCTGGAAAATCCCATGGGCAGAGGAGCCTGGTAGGCTGCAGTTCATGGGATCGCTAAGAGTCAGACACGACTGAGCGACTTCACTCTCACTTTTCACTTTCATGCATTGGAGAAGGAAATGGCAACCCACTCCAGTGTTCTTGCCTGGAGAATCCCAGGGACGGGGGAGCCTGGTGGGCTGCCATCCATGGGGTCACACAGAGTCAGATACGATTGAAGTGACTTAGCAGCAGCGGGGCTTCTGAGACTAGGTCTTAGAGAGCAATCAGGCTTCTTCCTTGCTTTCTCTCAGATCACATGCTCCAAGGGAATCTAGCTGCCATTTTGTAAAAACACTCAAATGGCCACATAGAGAGGCCACATGTCAAGGAGTTGAGTTCATCCAACAATCATAAAAGAAGTGAGGCTTCCTGACAAAGTAAGCTGTTTTGGAAGCAGATTCCCCAGTTCCTAGTCAAGCTTTCTGATGATGACAATCCTGGTTGACATCTTGACTATAACTTCTTTAGAGACCCTGGCCTAAAACTACCCAGGTAAGTCACATCTAAATTTCTGATCTATAGGAATCATGAGATAATAAATATAAGTTAGTTTAAGTTTCTGGGTTTGGGGTTACTTTATGACATAGCAATAGGTAATTAATACACTTTTCTTTCCTTCNGACATCTAGGTTTCTTCCATGTCCTGGCTATTATAAACAGTGCTGCGATGAACATTGGGGGTACACGTGCCTCTTTCAATTCTGGTTTCCTCATTGTGTATGCCCAGCAGTGGGACTGATGGGTTCATTCATTAAATTTTTAATTCTTCAGTCCACTAGAAGATTATTATAATAGCAGAAGCCTATGGTTCATGCCAACTCCACTGTGCTATAAGAGAAATGACACAGTGTGGCTCCAGGGCAAGGAGATGCAAAGGACACAGTAATTGTCCAATGTTACTTCAAGTCTTAAAGAGGAAAAAAAAGTTCATGCCTATATGGTGTTTAAGTTTAAGATATTTCCTTATAGTTGTAATATTTTTCTTTGGGCATAGAAATTTTAAAATGAGTATTATAAGTCTGCATTGTAAAACTGTAAGTTCTGCGTGTTCACTGATCTTTATTTGCACTTAATTGTTACAAAACAGAAGTAGTTATAATACTAATTTTCATATAGTTGTATAAGTTGAATTATTATAAAGCAAACATCTGTGTCAAGAGCTAGAACTTTGCTAACACTCTCAGAAGTTCCTCCTGTGTCTCCTTAATAAAAACAACCATCCTGAGTTTTATGGTAGTTTTTTTTTTCTTGTATTTATTATGTTATTTAAAAAAAATTGAAATTAAAGGAAAATTCTACAGGTTACACCTCAATCCTCTTTTTCTCCTATGTGATGTATCTGCTGAAGAAGCCTACCATTGGAATTACAATACTGATAATACAATACTAATATAATCATCAATAAGATGAATCAAAAAGGTTTATATTCCTTATGCATAATCTTTTCCCATATCAGCATTGTTAGGGATATATATGACTATTAAATATTATATTCTTGAATTAAACTATCATTTGGTGTTGGCTTCAGAAGTGACTATATATTAATTCTCACTGTGGCTCAGCAGTAAAGCATCTGCCTTTAATGCAGGAGACACGGGTTTGCTTCCTGGGTTGGAAAGATCTCCTAGAGGAGGAAATGGCAACCCAATCCTGTATTCTTGCTGGAAAAATCCCAGGAACAGAGAAGCCTGGCAGGCTACAGTCTGTGGGGCCACAAAGAGCTGGACACAACTGAACAACTGAGAACTACTATCAGTGTTTATATTGATCGCTTTCTAGTCATGGTGGTGGTCTGAAGCTCATATTCTACTAATTTCCTAAAGATACAGTCCTAAAATGAAATGAATCCCTCATTGTCTCAGAATACCTTTAGCAACATTAATAGTAAAAATAGTTCCTCCTTGAATCTTTATATATGAAAGCCATTGTGATAGTTTATATTAGATTACCTCACTTAATTCTCATAATAATATATTTAGGCATTATTATTAACTTTATTTTACAGATGATTTTAAGGAAAGTTTTATAAGGTACCCAATATTTTACATGTAATAAAGTTGGAAACATGATTCAGTAAACCAGTCTAATTAATTCTTAAGTTCTTTATAACTCTGAAATCAATAACATGTTTCAGAGTCCCATTTTTCATAGTGTGTGGCAAAATTTACTCAAACACAGTGTAAATTTTTTTCACATTTTTGGTTTAAACAAGTAATAATTCATTTTCCCACCAAAGTTAAGGGTAGTTCTAAGTCAAATCTGCTGCTGCTAATGCAAAGTCGCTTCAGTCATGTCTGATTCTGTGCGATGCTATAGACGGCAGCCTACCAGGCTCCCCCGTCCCTGGGATTCTCCAGGCAAGAACACTGGAGTAGTTTGCCATTTTCTTCTCCAATGCATGAAAGTGAAAAGTGAAAATGAAGTTGCTGAGTCATGTCCGACTTAGTGACCCCATGGATTGCAGCCTCCCAGGCTCCTCCATCCATGGGACTTTCCAGGCAACAGTACTGGAGTGGGTTGCCATTGCCTTTTCCGGTCAAATCTGCTAGTATCTACTATTAAAGTAATCGTTTCATTTTCCTCTGTGATACTACTGTTTTTTCTAGTTTTGGTTATTAATTTATATATCTATTATTTAAAAATTATTTTATTGAAGTATAGGTGATTTACAATGTGCTCATTTCTGCTGTACAGCCAAGTTATTTAGTTTTACACATATATACATTGTTTTACAGATTCTTTTCTATTATAATTTATCACAGGAAATTGAAATAGTTCTCTGTGCTGTGCAGGAGGACCTTGTTGTTTATTCTATATGTAATATTTTGCATTTTTAATACAATCTTTATTGTATGTTCAATTGTTATAATGAAGTTCAAGAGAACTTTTAACTTCACAAAGTTCCCTCTTCTGTTATGAACATTTTTGTGAAATATTCAGAAACATCATATCTTGTATTATGAAGACTTTGATCATTTACATATGATGATTTTAAAGTCAGATAGAAAAGATAAGTGCTGAATATCCTCAGTCAAAATGCAATTTTAGTTGCTATAGTTCCATAAGACTTTGAAACAGATATAGGAATGAAGTAGCTATTGGCCAAAATTCTAAAGTGTTATTATCTGGTAACTTTTGGTAATGACTTAAGATCCTGATAAAAAAGCTATATAACTGGCCTAGGGTTCTTATCCTTTGACATTTATGGGTTTCCTCGTCACCATGTAAGCCATAACTTTAGTCAGAATCTTAAGAACATCAAATGTCCTCTCACATAACGATTTTATTTCACACGTTAGAGAAGCCTATTTTCTTCACCTTTTCTTGCCTTTATCCTTATCCAAAACGGCTATAAATGGATCAAAGCCAAAAATTCTCTAGAACTTTGAAAACTAAAGAAATGACAGAAAAATCCTTATGAAAACAGTGAAATATTTGATTTGGAGAGAAAATATCATTTCTAAAGTCAATATATTGGGATAAAGGCACATTCAGTATTTTCTGTGTGTTTTTATTTTATTCTCATTCTATTTGAATATCGACTTTCTATTACATTGATGTACATCATAACAACAAGTTTCTGACTTTAGAATGTTAATATTTTTTCATAGAATGTTTACAGTTCTGATAAATCAAGTCAAACATTGGCACTGAAAAGTAATTTAAATCTGAACCATCTTCTAAATACCAAATGAATTAACCTTAATTTGTCAAATGAATAAATCTTAAGCTTTAAGTATCAAATTTATAAATAAGCCTGTTTTGGGTGCCTTGATTTTTGTTTGTTTTCTGTCTTTAATGCTCTTTCATATAAGATGAGCATACTCTCTTAATGAAAGTCAGATCATGGGATATAATAAGTAGTTGAATATTTGTGAGTAGAATTGTTTCTGGGATAGGTGGCCATTTTAGATAAATATTTTTATGAGTCTTACTATCCAAAACTGTATTTATTTATGGAAGGAATACTACAAGCTATAGAATCATTGAGCATAAACTATCATTTCAGTTATTTTTCAGACTGCAACGTTATATGCTTGAGATGTTCCCCACAAGTCTCATTCATCTGTAATGTTTGTGGGAACCATGCTTAAGACAAGATGGAGATCATACCTAGAACATTTAGTTTTTTTCTGTGGTAGAGACCGCAAAAGTACATGTTTCTTGGTTGAATTATAACATCCAAAACTACTAGATTATTACTATTGTTGCTAAAACTTATTAAGTTGCTGTTATACTTGTGTTTCCACATTAATATTCATCAAGCATGTTGTCTTTTATAATAACATCTTTACATTTGTGTAACAGAAATCATCACTAGAGATTTGAAAATAAAGTAGCATTATCAGCTTTACTTTCAGGTGATAGCCACTATTCAGGTGAAATTTTTAATTTTCAAGGCATTCCTCATCCCAAAGAGGAGGTGACTAATTTGAATTCTGCCTTAAATTTTGTGAGCAGTTTGGTCATTGATGAGTGACATAAATGTTTTTGGTAAACCATCTGATTTTCACATTGATCATGCCTTCTAGTTAAAATATTCAATCAAGGTTTTGCTTTTTCTTTAATCAAACTTTAGTAGTAGTTTGGTCTATTCATTTATCCATTCTCATTTTTTATACAAATATTTTTGATTATTGCCCTCTGGTCCAGCACTATGCTGAACATAGATAATATCATGATGAGTGCTCATAGACACAGTATCAGCCCCTTGGTTTTGACACTGATGTGGTAAAGACCAATGTTGTATTTCTTAGTGTGTAATTATTTCATTTAACTTGTCAGTTTGATAGAGCAGCTGAAGGGGATATCAGAGTCCAGTGAGAGTTTAAGAGAATTTGGTCTTGCTAAGAAGACCGAGAAATTGATGAGATTAATGAATATGCAGGAGACAACAGGAGGAAGATGGCAGGAGAAGAAATTCCAGGAGGAAAAAGCATAATTGACTAAAGATCTTTTGGAGCTCATGGTCTCAGTTGGGCTCAGTTTTGGACATTTTGGACTTGACATGCAGCCATGATATTCAAAAAAGATTTCAAGTAATTAGGGGATTATGAATCTAAAGCTCTGGAGAGATATGTGTAGAAAACAATTGGAGACATGGATATGCATTAAATTGTGAGGAAGCAAGTATAGAGAGAAAAGAAGAAATGAGTTTGGATAGAGCCTGGAGAGATTATGGCAGCAGCACCTTGGCAGGAGCAGCTGAACTTGTGAAGGAGAGAATGAAGAGCTGGAAAGGCAGGGGGACCACAAGGTGAATGCTTTGAAAAGGGGGAAAGAACTTTTCCTTATCCAAAATAATGACATCACCAAAGCTCTGCTTCCTGTGTTATTTTACGGTTTTTGTTGGAATCAGATAATTTTGAAGTGTCATTTAATTATTTGTAAGATTGGTAGAAAGATCCTCAGGCTTCAAAACCTTCTGTTGCAGAGAGATAGTGGGTGTGCGAATGTAATTAGAATTTGTTATTGCAGGTCTCAATACAAATCCCTTTGTAAAATTAGAAGTTAGTGTGGCTCTCCTGTTACTGAAGAGCATGCTCCTAACACCTTTGCTATTCTGTGTCTGTCATAGGCGTGGGCTTACTTGTTGCTGCTAGTTATTATTGCATTTCACTTGATCTGGGTTGTCCAGATTCCACATAAGATGACAGACAGCTGAATAATTGAAAGCACATAAAACTTGTATACTGTCGGGCCTTCTTTTTAGCATCTAGTCTGACAAGATGACTCAAAAAATATAGGATGATAAATCCTTAGGAAGGTAAGAGGAAAGTTCTCATGACTGAGGCTTCAAGATGGAGAGAATCTGGTATACAAGTGTGTAAATTATAGAAATCTTCACTGGCGTAATGAGCCCTTTACTGTAAGACAGTAACAAGCAGAATTCAGCACAGAATCTCTAAACTGGTAAAATGTTAAGATGTTTAGAAAATTAAAATATTTTTATTAATTCCTTGTAAATGGTATCATTTGCCTGGATACCTAAAATTTATGTATTAGATGAACATGAAGTAGTTTTTACTTTTCTATTTAATGAACATCAGAAACTACGATCAAGTAACATTTGCTATTAATAAAAATGGTGTTATAATTTTTGCTTTCTTGCATTTACCTTTAGCTAATTATGGTTTGAGAAAATTTAGTTCGTGATGTTGGGGCTAAGTTTCATCTATATTAAATTATTTCCTTGTAAGAACTGACCTTTGTGGAAATACATGCACAGAGTTAGGAGAGTTTGGAATTAATCTGAATGACAGCTTATTAAAATGTGTTCCTTATTTATCTGAATTTAAGCATAAAGGCTGTATCTTTCAGTTATAAATTTTTATATATAGTTCAAAGTTTTTAATTTTTTCAGTTCATATGAATGAAGTCTTTTCCTCCAGCCAAATAAGAATAAGCCTACAAATAATCACTACAAAGTTAGAAATATGAATATTGGAAAACTTTCCAAAAGAAAATGATTTTTCATAAAACTATTCATTCTAGTACCTCAAATGCTATTTCTGATTTAATAACAAGTGAAATGAACAGTCTTCAAAATTAGAAGAGCAATCTTATTATTTTGAAAAATAAACAATTTGAATCTAATTTTATATTAGATATCTAATCTAATCATTTATCATTTCCCAAAATATCCTTCATTATTGTGAAATATAAAATATTGGTTATTGGAAGAGGATATATAACTTCTTCAGAAAACCATCCTTACTGATGGAGAAAATCTTTTAGAAACTCAAGGCATGTGGCCTACACCTACATTCACTTAAGGTATAAATGGCTTCTCTTTGTTATTATATATTTTTTCTTTTTCTAGTACTCATCACTGTGCCTGGGTTAATAAATACTGGGTGAACAGGGAAAAAATAAAAGCACAGTGCACTAATAGTTTCTAGTTGAAAAGTATACAAGTTTTAGAAAAAAATGAATACATAGTTTAAACCAAAGTGATCATTTAGGCTAAAATGATTAACCTAATATAGAGAAACTGCATTTTCATCTCTTTACTTTTACGAGAATGAGACATAAAGCCAACCCCTGACTGGGACATGAGCAGGGAGAGATTAGAAGTTAAGATGCTCTGNAGCACAGTGCACTAATAGTTTCTAGTTGAAAAGTATACAAGTTTTAGAAAAAAAATGAATACATAGTTTAAACCAAAGCGATCATTTAGGCTAAAATGATTAACCTAATATAGAGAAACTGCATTTTCATCTCTTTACTTTTACGAGAATGAGACATAAAGCCAACCCCTGGCTGGGACATGAGCAGGGAGAGATTAGAAGTTAAGATGCTCTGGGAAATTTTTTTGAAGATGTTACTAGTGGGGAAGAGAGCTATCATATTGTGAAAGAGTGATGAGATGAAAGAATCTTGTTCTCTTCACAATCAAGATCAGAAATAAAATTGAAAAAGCAATGGAGAAGTGAATCATAAAATGTTAGCCTTATGTTAAAGAAAAGGGTGTAAGAAAGAGCTATAGGCTACAAAGTAGCCCTAAGACTACCAAGAATTGAACTTGCTTACTGAAAAAATACACACACACACAACACTCACACTCACAAACACAACCCCCCACATACCTACATACACATACATTCCACAAATAGAAATGAAAACAATTCATAAGCACTAGCTAACATTACATTGTGTGATGTAAGATATAAGTACAGGGATAGAAGTGGCACCGCCATGCTTTAATCAACTCAATATCCTGGCATCTTCCTTCTCTCATAAAATATGGGCACAGCATCTCCATTCAGCTACACAGAGGTCTCATGTTACTTTCATGTATTGCTAGTCAGGTTAGGGATAGAAATCAAAGTAAAGGGAAGCAATGTGAGGCCTGCAAAACAAACGACAAGATCAATCTTGACTTTCTTTTTAAGTCTAGAAAGAAAAAGAAGCCTTGATCAATCAACACATATTTATGGAGTGAAAAATCTCATTAAAATCTTAAATGTTAATTTTGACCTGAGAATATTTTGCATTCTTTTAATTATACCTTTAAGCAAATATATTCTATTTGTGAGCTCTTATGAGTTAGTATAATATTAATCACCAAGTGCCTTGGTATATGATCTTATAAAATACATTTTATTTTTAATTTGGATAGATAAGACCACTATCTTTTATGTTTATTATGGGCAATTAAGTATTTGGCTTTTCTAAAAAAAATAAATAAATACTTCTCAGTATTGAATCAAGGGGAATAAATGAGCTCTACAAACATGAGAAGAATTTGAGAAGAAAATTATGCAATCTATTTTTGAGTCATTTTCTTTTTGGAGTCCAGTTACACCTTAATCATTTTAAGTTACTTTNGCCAGAATACTGGAGTGGGTAGCCTTTCCCTTCTCCAGGGGAGCTCCCCAACCCAGGGATCAAACCCAGGTCTCCTGCATTGCAGGCAGATTCTTCACCAGCTAAGCCACAAGGGAAGCCCCCTCAAGGTGGAAAATAATTACTAAAAGGCTTATGTCTGTTTCTCTCTTTGTATGTATCTTTCTAAATACCACATACATTTTATTTCCAAAATATGAATCAAACTCTACACACTGTTCTGCACCTTGATTTTTCCCACTTATGTACCTCTTGGGGCACATTCCACATATGTGCATACAGATCTGTTTACATTTTGAAAAACAAAATTGTTTATTTTCCATATGGACATAGCAAGTTTATGTAACCACTTCTGCATATATGACCATTTGGTGGTATGCAGGTTTTTTTTTTCTCATCACATAAGGTGGCCATTAGTACAGTTTGATATAAAATTTGATTTCCAAATGTATGGTTTGCACTAGGATCCCTGGGACAAAGTATTATAATTCTATGTTGTGATGAATGTTGCCAAATTATCTTCTGAAAAGGTGGTGCCAATTTACTAACATGAAAAATATGAAAGTGAGCTCTGAGACTTTTAGAAGATTTTCTTGAAACTTAATCTTGGTAGAGTTTAAAGAACTTTGAAACTTATGTAAATAAAATAATTGATACATTTTAAAATAAAAATGACTGCTCTTGAAATTATTTTTGCATTAAATATTTAGGCAATACAAAAAGCAGAGTAAAAAAAAAATACAAGAAAGAAAATGTCTCACAGTATTCAACCACGGAGGACTACAGTCAAGGTTAGGAGAACATCATTTGAAGAATCTCTCTCAGAATACACATAGCTAAAGGAGATATAGCTAGGAAAGAATAATTTTAGTAAAATAGGATGATGGTTCATATTTAATGCTATTGTATTTGACTCAAAGAGAGGTTGAAAAATTGGAGGAGAAATTAAAAGAATTGTTATGGTGCAGGTATATTATTTTTTTCCTCATATAAGATATATTATTACTTAAAGTTTCATTTTAAGATTAGAAACATAAACAATATTAAGAGAAGTGATGTTTAACTGCAATTATCAATATAGACAAGATTTATGATTCCCTAAAAGATGGTTATAATGGCACTTATGCTCATTCCCAGCTCTCTTCCATCCATCAGTTCAGTTCAGTTGCTCAGTCCTGTCCAACTCTTTTTGACCCCGTGGACTGCAGCACTCCAGGCTCCCCTGTCCATCACCAATTCCCAGAGCCTACTCCAACTCATGTCCATTGTGTCGGTGATGCCGTTCCTAGCCTACTCTTTAATTATTACATCAACAATTGAAAAGGTTTAAACCATTTTTTATTTTCTGTTATGTAATTATGATAAACATTTGGGGGGTGTTAGAGAAGACTCTTGAGAGTCCCTTAGACATCAAGGAGATCCAACCAGTCCATCCTAAAGGCAATCAGTTCTGAATATTCATTGGAAGGACTGACGCTGAAGCTGAAACTTCAATACTTTGGCCACCTCATGTGAAGAACATACTCACTTGAAAAGACCCTGATGCTGGGAAAGATTGAAGGTGGGAGGAGAAGGGGATGACAGAGGATGAGATGGTTGGATGGCATCACCGACTCCACAGACATGAGTCTGAGTAAGCTCTGGGAATTTTGATGAACAGGGAGGCCTGGCGTGCAGCAGTCCATGGGGTCACAAAGAGTCGGACATTACTGAGTGACTGAACTGAACTAACTGAACTGAATCATTTGATTAAATCATTTACCATCAATNATGGTTGGATGGCATCACCGACTCCACAGACATGAGTTTGAGTAAGCTCTGGGAATTTTGATGAACAGGGAGGCCTGGCGTGCAGCAGTCCATGGGGTCACAAAGAGTCGGACATTACTGAGTGACTGAACTGAACTAACTGAACTGAATCATTTGATTAAATCATTTACCATCAATCATTTTATCCGAACACTTTGTTCTTTAGGACCTTGTTAAAATTCATTTGGATACCTTTATTTTTATTGTTAAGTAGTTTTTTGTAATTTTATACTATAAATACTACTACTTACAGTTAGAGGACACCCTAAAGACGCAGCATATGTAGGCCAAGATAATCTAACAATGAAGTTGTCAGTTTCTCAAAGGCAGGAGAAAACTGCAATGAAAATGATAAAAACAAATCATAATATTTAAAATTGATCAGTAAGTACATATTTGCAAGAATCTCAAAGGAGAATGTACTTAAAAAATCTCAAAGGAAAATTTTCTAGTGATTCACAACTCCCTCTTCTTTGTCATGCTCCTCTCTGTTTCCTGCTTTCCTAGCTAACATCCAGCTATCCTATCGTATCCTATCCATCTACCTATGAATCACCCACCCATCCATCTATCCATCTTTCATCTACCTATCTATCTATCCAGCTATCTTTCTATCAATATGTTTTAAAATGCTTATTATTTTTTTCATTATGTTGACTTGAAACAGACTGACAGATATTTCTCCAGCAAAGATGGGTTTATTTGGGATCAACAGAGAACAGCAGTTTAGGGTCTTCAGCTACATGTCAAGTCATGTGCAAGTTGCCATATGGCAAGAGGAGAACTAAAACCCCTCTACAGAGAGGAAAAGGAAGTTGGGAAAACTACAGTATAAAAGGAGTCAATGGTTTTTCAATGGCTGAGTCATTGTTAGGAAAGAAATTTTTCTTCTTCCTCATGGACTTTGTTATAGTCATAGGATGTGGGAGATCCCCCTACTGTTCTCCTGACTATTTAACTGCGGTTTCTGTTTATTAATGGGCTTCACAGTTGGCTCAAATGGTAAAGAATCCACCTGCAATGTAGGAGATATGGGTTCAATCCCTGGGGCGGGGAAGATCCCAATTTAAGGAGGGAAATACCAACCCACTCTAGTATTCTTGCCTGAGAAATCCCACAGGAAGAGGAGCCTGGTGCGTTACAGTCCATGGGGTTGCAGAGTCAGACACAAGTGAGCTGCACACACATGGATATTTACCAATATTTTACAATAAGAAGGATTCTAATTTTCAGTGACTTTATAATTCTTCTTGGCCTTCCTGTTTTGGATTTTCTTACAGGAAAGATACAATGATAGAAAAAAATAACAGAAATGTAATTTAAGCCAGATTACACATCCAAAACAGACAAAACCTGATTGAGGACATAATTATGTCAAAAACTGAAGCTAAATTTTATGTGTGTTCTTTTTTTTCTGCCTCAGGACCACCAGTAATTGCTCTCATACATTCAGTTAGAATGTTACACTAAAGCATTCTTTTACAACATGCTAAAATGAAGCTGCAATTATCAAGTCACAGGACTTTTTTCCGTAAAACTCACAATGTCGGCAAATCTCTCTCCTCCCTGGAGAAATTACTTTTTCCTCATCTGTTTTGGAATTCAGATATGTACACACACATGCACACACACACACACATCTCAGTGTAAAACTAAATCAGAGATGAAGTGACTCTTACTAGAAAGAGTGAAAACAATTTTCCTTGGTTCCTATTCACCTGTATAATGTGATTTCTTGAAGAATGAGATCTTAATTATTATGATTTATTCAGCATAAGAATTCAAAGTTTTGCATTTTACATTTTGATTTGAAGTTTCAAAAAGCCTTTTGCTGTGAAAAAAGCAATATCTATGATTACTTCATGAAATACAGATACTTGAAATGGAATCAGTATAGCAGGTAAATTTTTGGCCTTAAAAATTAAGCCTGCCTTCCTTTCTAACATGATTTTTTTTCTTTTTTACATCTGATCCCATCTTTTCCTCCTTTGCACGGTGTTAATAAAATGGGAGATGAAGGAAGAATGTTTGTGGGACTGATTATAAAACAGTAAACATTTCCTGGAGGGGCTTATGTACATATGATTCACCACACAAATGGGTCTTTGATTACTCCTATAGCTTTATGCAAATTATGATTTGTGATATCAGTGAAGACCAGAAATCATTTTCAATATTTTCACTGCATCACAGATCAAACCTACTGTGGATAAACAAGTCAAGTGTCGTGCTAGCTGGTTGCTCTCCCTATCATTACAGAGCACTTTAGGAGGTCCCCTTTTATTCGTGTCAGCTGTATGGTTTAATTTAAAAGTAATTCCAAGCATTTAACACGCTTCTTTCATTTTAAAGAGTACTTCTTAAAAATGAAAGGGATTCAATCACTTTTTGGAGACAGACAGAGGGTACAATACATTTGTAAGTCCCATCAGTGAAGGTCTGATGGTTTCTGATTTAAATAGTTTTTATTAAATATGAAATGTCCAAATTACCTAATCATTGTCTCCTGTAAGATAAACACAGTTTTCCCAGGCCTTTCTCCAGAGTCTTATCTCAGAGCTGCAGGATGTCAGTTGATAATGTTGCCTTCATGTTAGACAAGCAGACAAAATAATTTGATTGTACTGCTTGCCATGTTGTTCTAAGCAGTTCTTTAAGAACTAAAACCACTTTGTTTCTGGTGGCATGACAAAGCCCATTACTTTCATTTTTTTGAACTCCTTAAAAAGCTTCAACATCAATAAGACTGCTTTCAGAGCACACTGGTATAATGTGTTTAGTCTTGTCTAGTTTATCCATTCAGAGGTAGACATAAAACAAAAGTTAGGATGGTAGGAAAAATGTTTTTCATGCTGCAAAAACATGGCAAAATTACAGGTAATTACTTTTTAAACTGACAATCACTGAAGTGATTGTTTAAAGTTAAATTTTAAATAAATTATTCAAAAACCTATAAACCTATATCCAAATGCTAGTCAGTAACTTCTGTACTGTTTGAATATTTTGCAATGCTCACATAAATGAAAGACTTTAGAAAAAATGATCAAAATAATCTTTACCATTATTTTCTAGAAGTAAGAGTAAAATGTTTTAAATTTAAAAATGTGAAATGAGAAGTTTTCTATTTTTACACTCGTGAGAGAGGAGCACAGGAAATGTAAAAATCAACTCAAGATAGTGACAATCTTTTGAAATAAGAGGGTAAATTAAGCGATTGGATATTTTTGAAAGATAAGCGTGAATAAATTTAAAAATAAAGCTTACAGTCAATGCATAACCACTTGGTGACCTCATGCAATGCACATATTTTAAGTCCATTTTTCTAATTTATAGAATAGGAATATAGTTATAGATGGGCTTCCCGAGTTGCTCAGTGGTAAAGAATTCACCTGCCAAGTAGGAGACCCAGGTTAGATCACTGAAGATCCCCTGGAGAAGGAAATGGCAACTCACTCCAGTACTTTTACCTGAGAAATCCCATGGACAGAGAAGCCTGGTGGGCTACAGCCCATGCAGTTGCAAAGAGTTGGCTACAACTTAGCAAGTAAACAGCAATGGCATAGTCATAGATATGTGAAGGCAGATCATCTGATCAACTAACTCCACACTGACACTGAAGGACAGAAACCAGCATGTTCCCTGTACTCAGGGGGATTATATTCTAGTCCAGAGAGCAGAATAAATAAATAACCAAATCATTGTATACTTAAATGTAAAATTGTGACTGTAATAATGTACTACAAAGAAGAGGCTACATGGTTTTCAGTTCAGTTCAGTCCAGTTGCTCAGTCTTGTCTGACTCTTTGCGACTCCATGGACTTATGAGCGCTTATATGAAGGACAGTTTGATGTAGTAAGAGAAGTTAGAAGAGACCTCTGTGAGGACAAAGAGGTACTGCATTTTGATTGAGTGGACTAGTTAAATAAAGGATGGAAGCACATTTCAGGCTGTGGGATTTAGAATATAAAGATACTGTCAAGGGTCCTGAAGGAAAAAGTACCCTTATATAGACAATGGAGAACATGATGGAAAATGAGTAGATCAGATAGGGCTCTGGAGGATATTGCAGGATTTTTGTTCTTAGCCCTGCAAGAGGAGTCATCGAAAAGCTTTTGAAAAATGGTGTTCTAATCTGCTCTTCAAATTAGACCCGTGTGAGCCACAGTGGAGGTGCTGGGCTTGAAAATGTGCTGTAAATTTTCAAATGCCCCTCAAGTTGTTCCTTCATTGACAGCTGTGCTCCCCATCCTTATCATCACCACGTTCTGAAGAGAAATTTACCTGCTTGTCATTTTAAATTTTTCTGTCTTTCTTAGAACTAGGGTTAGGAATAATATAGATGAGATTGTAATGCACAATAAATACGTGCCAACTTATTCACACAATGACATTGTAGGACACATTTTTTCAACAAAAGATGCAGTAGGAAGTTCATAGTTTTAAGTATGAGAAAAACATACTTAAAATCTTTCCATGGAAAACCAGTTCTTGTATACTAATGTGATAGTAGTTCTATTCTTATTTTGAAAATGTGTTATGATTAAAAAAAACAAGTATAAAATAATATTGGCAAATGAATGTGTTTATAATGTAAGATTATAGGAAAACAGATTCGTTTGTGCCGATGATTTATTGCTTGACCTTTTAGCAACATAAAATGGTTGAATTGACATGTGTTTATGATCCTATTGAGTAATTTCTACAAATATCTGCTCCTTTGAATTGAAATTGCCCTTTTAGCCATCAAATAACTGTAAACTTATAAACCTATCTCCTCTAGGATACAGAATCTTCCTTGGCAAAATGAAGGCACTATTCAAATGGCTGGGACTTCCCAGGTGTCCCTAGTGATAAAGAATCTGCCTGACAATGCAGGAGACATAAGAGATGTGGGTTCAATCCCTGGATCAGGAAGATCCCCTGGAGGAGGGCATGGCAACCCACTTCAGTATTCTTGCCTAGAGAATCCCATGGACAGAGGATCCTGGTGGGTTACAGTCCTTGGGGTGCTTAAGTTGGACATGACTGAGCAAGTGAACACATTCAGAATGGCTACCAAGATCCGTCTAACACAGTGCTATTAGAGACCCTTTAAGTTTTGATCATGAAAAGTTTCTCAATGAACTGCTGTTGGCAGCCAGCCATCAAAACCATCACCTTCTGTTTATTTGAGCATCAGTATTGCACAATGGCACTTTGGGGAAATTGCCAAAATAATACATCATGATGAATTTACCANGCAAATTATGATTTGTGATATCAGTGAAGACCAGAAATCATTTTCAATATTTTCACTGCATCACAGATCAAACCTACTATGGAAAAACAAGTCAAGTGTCGTGCTAGCTGGTTGCTCTCCCTATCATTACAGAGCACTTTAGGAGGTCCCCTTTTATTCGTGTCAGCTGTATGGTTTAATTTAAAAGTAATTCCAAGCATTTAACACGCTTCTTTCATTTTAAAGAGTACTTCTTAAAAATGAAAGGGATTCAATCACTTTTTGGAGACAGACAGAGGGTACAATACATTTGTAAGTCCCATCAGTGAAGGTCTGATGGTTTCTGATTTAAATAGTTTTTATTAAATATGAAATGTCCAAATTACCTAATCATTGTCTCCTGTAAGATAAACACAGTTTTCCCAGGCCTTTCTCCAGAGTCTTATCTCAGAGCTGCAGGATGTCAGTTGATAATGTTGCCTTCATGTTAGACAAGCAGACAAAATAATTTGATTGTACTGCTTGCCATGTTGTTCTAAGCAGTTCTTTAAGAACTAAAACCACTTTGTTTCTGGTGGCATGACAAAGCCCATTACTTTCATTTTTTTGAACTCCTTAAAAAGCTTCAACATCAATAAGACTGCTTTCAGAGCACACTGGTATAATGTGTTTAGTCTTGTCTAGTTTATCCATTCAGAGGTAGACATAAAACAAAAGTTAGGATGGTAGGAAAAATGTTTTTCATGCTGCAAAAACATGGCAAAATTACAGGTAATTACTTTTTAAACTGACAATCACTGAAGTGATTGTTTAAAGTTAAATTTTAAATAAATTATTCAAAAACCTATAAACCTATATCCAAATGCTAGTCAGTAACTTCTGTACTGTTTGAATATTTTGCAATGCTCACATAAATGAAAGACTTTAGAAAAAATTATCAAAATAATCTTTACCATTATTTTCTGGAAGTAAGAGTAAAATGTTTTAAATTTAAAAATGTGAAATGAGAAGTTTTCTATTTTTACACTCGTGAGAGAGGAGCACAGGAAATGTAAAAATCAACTCAAGATAGTGACAATCTTTTGAAATAAGAGGGTAAATTAAGCGATTGGATATTTTTGAAAGATAAGCGTGAATAAATTTAAAAATAAAGCTTACAGTCAATGCATAACCACTTGGTGACCTCATGCAATGCACATATTTTAAGTCCATTTTTCTAATTTATAGAATAGGAATATAGTTATAGATGGGCTTCCCGAGTTGCTCAGTGGTAAAGAATTCACCTGCCAAGTAGGAGACCCAGGTTAGATCACTGAAGATCCCCTGGAGAAGGAAATGGCAACTCACTCCAGTACTTTTACCTGAGAAATCCCATGGACAGAGAAGCCTGGTGGGCTACAGCCCATGCAGTTGCAAAGAGTTGGCTACAACTTAGCGAGTAAACAGCAATGGCATAGTCATAGATATGTGAAGGCAGATCATCTGATCAACTAACTCCACACTGACACTGATGGACAGAAACCAGCATGTTCCCTGTACTCAGGGGGATTATATTCTAGTCCAGAGAGCAGAATAAATAAATAACCAAATCATTGTATACTTAAATGTAAAATTGTGACTGTAATAATGTACTACAAAGAAGAGGCTACATGGTTTTCAGTTCAGTTCAGTCCAGTTGCTCAGTCTTGTCTGACTCTTTGCGACTCCATGGACTTATGAGCGCTTATATGAAGGACAGTTTGATGTAGTAAGAGAAGTTAGAAGAGACCTCTGTGAGGACAAAGAGGTACTGCATTTTGATTGAGTGGACTAGTTAAATAAAGGATGGAAGCACATTTCAGGCTGTGGGATTTAGAATGTAAAGATACTGTCAAGGGTCCTGAAGGAAAAAGTACCCTTATATAGACAATGGAGAACATGGTGGAAAATGAGTAGACCAGATAGGGCTCTGGAGGATATTGCAGGATTTTTGTTCTTAGCCCTGCAAGAGGAGTCATCGAAAAGCTTTTGAAAAATGGTGTTCTAATCTGCTCTTCAAATTAGACCCGTGTGAGCCACAGTGGAGGTGCTGGGCTTGAAAATGTGCTGTAAATTTTCAAATGCCCCTCAAGTTGTTCCTACATTGACAACTGTGCTCCCCATCCTTATCATCACCACGTTCTGAAGAGAAATTTACCTGCTTGTCATTTTAAATTTTTCTGTCTTTCTTAGAACTAGGGTTAGGAATAATATAGATGAGATTGTAATGCACAATAAATACGTGCCAATTTATTCACACAATGACATTGTAGGACACATTTTTTCAACAAAAGATGCAGTAGGAAGTTCATAGTTTTAAGTATGAGAAAAACATACTTAAAATCTCTCCATGGAAAACCAATTCTTGTATACTAATGTGATAGTAGTTCTATTCTTATTTTGAAAATGTGTTATGATTAAAAAAAACAAGTATAAAATAATATTGGCAAATGAATGTGTTTATAATGTAAGATTATAGGAAAACAGATTCGTTTGTGCCGATGATTTATTGCTTGACCTTTTAGCAACATAAAATGGTTGAATTGACATGTGTTTATGATCCTATTGAGTAATTTCTACAAATATCTGCTCCTTTGAATTGAAATTGCCCTTTTAGCCATCAAATAACTGTAAACTTATAAACCTATCTCCTCTAGGATACAGAATCTTCCTTGGCAAAATGAAGGCACTATTCAAATGGCTGGGACTTCCCAGGTGTCCCTAGTGATAAAGAATCTGCCTGACAATGCAGGAGACATAAGAGATGTGGGTTCAATCCCTGGATCAGGAAGATCCCCTGGAGGAGGGCATGGCAACCCACTTCAGTATTCTTGCCTAGAGAATCCCATGGACAGAGGATCCTGGTGGGTTACAGTCCTTGGGGTGCTTAAGTTGGACATGACTGAGCAAGTGAACACATTCAGAATGGCTACCAAGATCCGTCTAACACAGTGCTATTAGAGACCCTTTAAGTTTTGATCATGAAAAGTTTCTCAATGAACTGCTGTTGGCAGCCAGCCATCAAAACCATCACCTTCTGTTTATTTGAGCATCAGTATTGCACAATGGCACTTTGGGGAAATTGCCAAAATAATACATCATGATGAATTTACCATTTTACTCTCTTGGTATCTGCCTTGTATTTTACTGCCACAATATTCTTTACTTTNAACTACTGTTGGCAGCCAGCCATCAAAACCATCACCTTCTGTTTATCTGAGCATCAGTATTGCACAATGGCACTTTGGGGAAATTGCCAAAATAATACATCATGATGAATTTACCATTTTACTCTCTTGGTATCTGCCTTGTATTTTACTGCCACAATATTCTTTACTTTGTTCATCAAAGTATAATCACCAAGAATAATTACATTATTTACTCATGGTAGTATTGATATATGATTCTTAAAGTAGTAAAATTAAGGCAGGCTTTTTAAAAAAAAAATCTGTACTGATATACACATCTGGTTAAAAGGTGTTCCTTTGCTTTATCTCTAAGTACTTGACTAACTTCTTAATTCTGAGGGATCAACCATAATTTCCAGTGTTTACCAGCAATCATAGATGACTAGCAGTTAAAAAGCCATCAGCCCTGTCACATTTTTCAAAGAACAGAATCCCTTTCCAGATGGTCCTTCATTTGGCTAATGGACAGCCTAAGGGGATAAAAATGTCACCTGTTGTAGCTAGTCAACAGTATTAATAAAAACACAAAAATAGACCATTCACACAATGGCAACAACCCCAAAACAGATTTATGAGTTCCTTTACTGAGTTAATTTGCAATGATCATCATTTTAGCATTTGAAAGTTTCCAGTTCTTCCCTGAATTTTCCAACGCTAATTTTTAAAAAACATCAAAAATAAATATTGGAAAATAAAAACTTATTTCCCAAAACAAAGCGATGTTTAAACATATGCACCACAAAATCAAGTTAAATATTGATGGGTTTTAAATGTATTTCTCCCATGAAAGTTAATAGTCATGTAAAGGAAAAGAGAATAGCCACATAAAGGAGAAACTATGTATAATTTTTGAAACTCTGGTAAAATAAAGGCAATTTTCTTTTTTCTAATTCATATTTACTAAATTACATTTTGCAAACTATAAACCAATACAACCCAATTGTTGTTTCTCAACAAGCTGTTTTTCTTTNCATATGCACCACAAAATCAAGTTAAATATTGATGGGTTTTAAATGTATTTCTCCCATGAAAGTTAATAGTCATGTAAAGGAAAAGAGAATAGCCACATAAAGGAGAAACTATGTATAATTTTTGAAATTCTGGTAAAATAAAGGCAATTTTCTTTTTTCTAATTCATATTTACTAAATTACATTTTGCAAACTATAAACCAATACAACCCAATTGTTGTTTCTCAACAAGCTGTTTTTCTTTTCCTTTATTTAACTTTATATTAAGTGATACCCTCTATTTGCAATGTGTTCTCCATGTGGTAAAATCTTATTGATGTTTCAAGATCCAGATCATAGATCTACATCTTCAGGTTTCCATTATTTTTATCCATATATGCAGTGAATTAACACATTCTCAGATGCTCAAAAATGAAAGCATGGATGGCTAATCATTGCAAGACGATTTTTCTGAAGTCACCTTTTCAAGTCACCCACTGAGGTGACATTACAGAAGATGTTAAAGTCTAATTTATAGGACAATCCAAAATCATAAATATATTAGTTAAATTGAATTATTAAATAACTTTCTATCAATTTATATTAAAAACATATTTTAATTACTATACAATCGAGAAGTATAAGAAGGCAACATACATTTAAAACGTCCACGGGAATAAAACAAACTAGTTCTGATAGCCTGTTCTATTTCATCTTTGTTTCAGTGAAGTAAAACTAAGAGACACACATTATATAAATGCCTTTTTTATGTTATAAAAATGTATTTCAAAAATTATTTTATATATTTCAAATAATTTAGATCCTCGGTTTTTTCTAGTGCCCTATACTTTTTCTTCTTAAAAATCATAGAATATATTGAAAGCAAACGTCAGCACTATGCATGCATAATATCACTCTCTCTTTTGTGGCTCTATGGAATGTGGTAACAATTCAACAAATCATCATAACTTACCAAGCAAGTCACCAACAAAAAAGTGAACTAATACTTTTCTTCCAGATCTGATTTTGATGCCAGTATCCACTCAGCTACCTTTAATGGTGAGGAAGGGGCACAATTAACAGAGGAAGATTGTCCAGCTAATAGCGTCACACCTAACAAAAAACCATAAGAATTAGAAACTAGTTTGCATACTCAGTCACTAAGTTATGTCAAACTCTTTGCGATTCCATGGACTATAGTCTACCAGGCTCCTTCATCTGTGGCATTTTCCAGGCAAGAATACTGGAATGGGTTGTCATTTCCATCTCCAGGGGATCTTCCCAACCCAAGGATCAAACCTGTGTCTCCTGCACTGGCAGGAGTCACCTAGGAAGCAAAAGCTAGTTTAGATAGTTGCAGAATTAAATAAATTGTAAGTTGAAACAATGTTTTAGCAGTAAGTCCTCCTGCTAATACAGGAGATATGGATTTAGTCCCTGGGTCAGAAGAATCCTTGGAGAAGGCAATGGCAAACCACTCCAGTATTCTTGCCTGGTAAATCCCTAGACAGAGGAGCCTGGAGGGCTACAGTACATGGGTCTGCAAAGAGTTGGACATGACTGACTAAACAACAGTGACAAAACAGAGTCTTATAAGTTGCTTTCTTTCTGTTTGATAATTTTGTAGAAATATATAAGAATCTTCTCAGGGATACTTTTTAAAAATATATATAAGAATCTTTTCAGATGTAGTTTTTGAAGTTAAATACAACAATAGCAACTTTGGAGAAGATATAAAATTTTCCTAAAAGAAATAAGATTCCAAATCTAGCATTAGACGTGGAGAAACATGTTCTTCAACTGGAATTTTTTTTTATAAAAGACATGATGCTAGCATTTTATTTTGTGAAATCTTAGAAACAATTTTCCAAAGTAATTGATGAAGAATCTTTGCCAAAACCTTCACTGCATTCTTAGCAAATTCATTAAAAAATTTTAAAATAATGATATATAAGCCCTTTTATACAAATTTTTGTTTTAGGTTCTATAGCATATAAAAGTAATAAGATCTCAAATTGAGTAGTTTTATTTTTTCCACTTGTCTCTAAAATAAAAAAAGTAATAATTAAAAGTTTAGACATAAACACATATATCAAAAAAGAATCTTGATAGAATATTAAGTAAAATAATCTACAAAAACAACTAAAACAAATGTTGTTACAGAGACTTTATATATCTGCAAGGCACTGTGCATTTGGTAATCTACTTTCTACTTTGAGTTCCCAGAGAAATCTTGTTACCTAATAATCACCCTGAATGTCATATTTTCATTTTTTTTCTGTATATAGATCAATAACCTACTTGAAGCTTTAAAGAAAAGAATTTGTAACTAAAATTTCTATATTCTGAGATCACTGGCAGTGATATGAATAATGGCTTCTTACTGAAATCCCTTACAGAAAGGAAACCCTCTCTACAAAAAGAATATTTAAGGGCACACCCCTAAATGGTATTTTTAGGTTTAAGAGATTTTTTTTTTCCATATCATTTAAGTGTTACTAATGTTAAACCTAGATAGTATATTCAAAAGCAGAGACATTACTTTGCCAACTAAGGTCTGTCTAGTCAAGGCTATGGTTTTTACAGTGGTCATGTATGGATGTGAGAGTTGGAATGTGAAGAGGGCTGAGCACTGAGGAATTGATGCTTTTGAACTGTGGTGTTGGAGAAGACTCTCGAGAGTCCCTTGGACTGCAAGGAGATCCAACCAGTCCATTCTGAAGGAGATCAGCCCTGGGATTTCTTTGGAAGGAATGATGCTAAAGCTGAAACTCCAGTACTTTGGCCCCTTCATGTGAAGAGCTGACTCATTGGAAAAGACTCTGATGCTGGGAGGGATTGGGGGCAAGAGGAGAAGGGGACGACAGAGGATGAGATGGCTGGATGGCATCACTGACTCGATGGACGCGAGTCTGAGTGAACTCTGGGAGTTGGTGATGGACAGGGAGGCCTGGTGTGCTGCAATTCATGGGGTCGCAAGAAGTTGGACACAACTGAGCAACTGAACTGAACTGAACTGAATGTTAATCCAGAAAATTGTATAAAATTTATCAAAGCCAAATTACTTATTTTTATCTTCAGACTCATAAGGGACCTCATAGTGTTGATATTTTTGAATCCCAGGTAAACATATTTTCACACTTTCTGTCTAACTTCCCTCTTTTACTGAGCTGCTCTTGTACCAGTTTCAATTCACTCTTTTCCAACAGGTGCTTTTTGTCTGCAGCTATGGTACTTCTGGTACACAAAGTGGAGGAAAATATACCAAGCACAAAAAATAATGTGCTTTAGAGTTTGCAAATCACATAAATAAAGAAAGTCATCTGTTACAGTTTCCCAGAAACTTTTGGCACTTAATCTCTCAGGAATCAATTAAAGAACTTTTGGCAATTAATTTCCAAAGGAATCAGTTGAAGAAATGGATATATTTCATCTTAATAAAGGGCTTAACCATAAAATGCCTAGGTAAACTTTGCTTCTAACTCAATATTAGTTGTTCTACCTGTATTATAAAATAGAGGTTATTATAACTTCTAGCACCCAGGGTATTATGATGGTTGCAGGAAATAATGCATTTTAAATCTTTACATCATTATTTGAGAGAAAAGAAAATCCTCTATGAACATTAGTTAATAATTATAGTGAGGGGCATTAGAAATAATAATTATGAAGAATTTACCTACATATGATATATTGGTATAAGTACAAACACTTTTTTAGTTATGTGTTAAATGTCTTCTCAATTTGTGGAATATAGAAGTCTCCATTTTGACCTAAAGGTTAACAATTTAATTGGCAATATAAAATAATATTCTTATTCATCAGTTGTGATCGTAAATTTTTGGAGGGGGAAAAACCATCAAAAATGGTATTTGCTTTCCTAACAAGACAACTATAGCACTGATACAGGTATACTTTTAAAAAATAAAACAAGAAAAATATAATAACCATTACCTTCTCATTTTTATGAGTATACACAGTCTCATTAGATATGGACTATTTCATTCCCTTGAATAATTCAAGGACTAACAAAAGAACATCTGTGTAACAAAGCACTACCCCTTGAAATTTAAAATCTCCTTAATGAATTAAAACAACACATTAACTACCTCAATATCATGGAATTAATCCATTATGAAAATGATCATTCTTATATAACAAAGTCCAATGGAAATATAAGGATGTTGCTCAAGGTCATTATGAACCACAAGCCAAATTTATAGTCTTCTTTTCAGGTTCAATTTTGTAGCTAATTGATACATTTCAATGGATAATACAGCAACTATTTGGTGATAGACTCCATTTCCTAAACACCTTAAAAAATATTTCAAATACTTCATAAACATTTAATTTCATAAATATATTTGCCCCAACAGTATAAAGTTACCTAAATTCAGGAAATCTGTTTGTCTTATTCACTGCTGTATCTTTAACTCCAGCACTAAGGCCTTGGATGCAGTAAATGCTCCGAAAATATATTAATATGTCAAATTTATGTCAAAATTAATACTGAGACATTCAAGCAAGACTAAACAGCTACTTCTGCAACAATGATTAATCAGTATTTTGAAGGCATACAAAAATTGCATTTAAAAATCCTTTACTGAATATGTGCACAGGAATGCACTAGTTACTCTGGAGAGTATACAGCATGAATTGAAATTTATACTGGCCCCAGGAGCTTACAGAACAATAGGTGAACTAACAAAAAGCTTGGTAAGTTTTACATACATTATGAGAAGTAAAAATAAGTACTGATGACATAAAAATCCATAGTGAATGAAGTACTGCCACTGTGGAAGACGATATGGTGATTCCTTAAAAAACTAGGAATAAAACCACCATATGACCCAGCAATTCCACATGTAGGCATATACCATGAGGAAACCAAAATTGAAAAAGACACAAGTATCCCATTGTTCATTGCAGCACTATTTACAATAGCTGGAACATGGAAGCAGCCTAGATGTCCATCAACAGATGAGTAGATAAACAAGTTGTGGTACATATACACAATGGAATATTGCTCAGCCATAAAAAGGAAAGCATATGAGTTAGTTCTAATGAGGTGAATGAACCTAGAGTCTATTATACAGTAATGTAAGTCAGAAAGGGAAAGATAAATATTATATTCTAACACATATATCCCATCACTTCATGGAAAATAGATGGGGAAACAGTGGAAATAGTGACAGACTTTATTTTGGGGGGCTCCAAAATCACTGCAGATGGTGACTGCAGCCATGAAATTAAAATACTCTTACTCCTTGAAAGGAAAGTTATGACCAACCTAGATAGCATATTGAAAAGCAGAGACATTACTTTGCCCACAAAGGTCCATCTAGTCAAAGCTATGGTGTTTCCAGTAGTCATACATGGATGTGAGTGTTGGACTATAAAGAAAGCTGAGCATGGAAGAACTGATACTATTGAACTGTGGTATTGGAGAAGACTCTTAAAAGTCCCTTGGACTGCAAGGAGATCCAACCAGTCCATCCTAAAGGAAAGCAGTTCTTAATATTCATTGGAAGACTGATGTTGAAGCTGTAACTCCAATATTTTGGCCACCTCATGCAAAAAAACTGACTCATTTGGAAAGACCTTGATGCTGGGAAAGATTGAAGGCAGGAGGAGAAGGGAATGACAGAGGATGAGATGGTTGGATGGCATCACCGACTCAATGGAAATGATTTTGAGTAAACTCCAGGAGTTGGTGATGGACAGGGAGGCCTGGCATGCTGCAGTTCATGGGTTGGACTGCAAAGAGTCGAATACAACTGAGCGACTGAGCTGAACTGAGGGTGGAGTTGGAACGCACATATACGGAATCTAGAAAAATGGTATTGAATAATTTATTTACAGGGAAGTAATGGAGAAAAAAACATAGAGAACAGACTTATGGACAAGGGGAGAAGGGAGGTGAGGGTGAGATGTCTGGAAAGAGTAACATAGAACCTTGCATTACAATTTGTAAAATAGACAGCCAATGGGAATTTGTTGTATGGCTCAGGAAAGTGAAACAGGGGCTCTCTGTCAACCTAGAGGGGTGGGGTCAGGAGGGAGTTTCAAAAGGGAGACGATATATATATATATATACCTATGGCTGATTCATGTTGAAGTTTGACAGAAAACAACAAAATTCTTAAAGCAATTATCCTTCAATTAAAAAATAAAACAAAGAATGATTCTGGAAAAGTAAGTAAGTGGGTGTGTCAGTGGTGATAAAAGAGAGTTGACATGGACTCAGCCTGGATGCAGAAGGCAAGAGAATGAAAGGGCAAGAGAGAGAGAGACTGGATGGAGAGGGGAAAAAGGGAGAGAAGGATGAAAGCAAGGATATTTACGGTTTTAAGGAAAATAGTAAGAAAAAGGATACAGAAGAAACTGATTAGAATATAAATGGAAAGTAATACATTTGAGGTACAGTGTTAGATGCATTTTCTAGGATCCTGTTTTTGCTAAGTGCATTGGTGACAGTTTTGCTACTATAATATAAAATGGTTAGGGCACCACCAAGGAATATGTAGGTGAAATGCTAGATAATTGAGATTTATTTTAATGAAGAACAAGCTTTCATGTTAGCAACATGCTAAATGTGATGCTGTTAAAAGTTTATTATAGTGTGGCCAATTATCTGATAATTTGTTGGCAAATGTGGTACTTTGACCTGCATTTAATAATGGTCATAACTCTTATGTACATGCTTTATTTGAATATAGTATGAAGTATGTATATCATGAATTTTATGTTTAAGCATTGATGCACTACAGAATTGCATGATATCACCCACTATGGGCTGAGCAAAGTCAGAAGTAAAACTAAGCTTACAATTTGAGGAAGAGACAAACCACATAATTAATAAAATCTTAATCTAGTGTTTTAAGTGCTTCATTGGTACAAACAAATGACCAAGACTGGTCAGAGAATATAGTGGCATTTATGCTGGGTTAAGAACGATTCAGAAACCTCCAGAAAGCAATTCACTTGAGATGTGCCCTGAACAATGACCAGTGTTACAACAAATAGAAAAGAAAAAGAGGAAGAAGAAGAAGAGGATAGGAATAAATTATCACATGATTTACATATATCATTTGCTTGGTGAATTGTATATATAAAGAAGGAGCTTAAATATTAGTTAGAAGTTGGAAGGGAAAACAGTCCTACCAGGCTTTCCACTGAGTTGTATATTGTACATGTCAATTCTTTTATGTACATTATACGAAGTAAAAATGAATACTGATGACATAATACTTTTCATAGTGAATGAAAAATCAAGAATAGTTCTGGAAAAAATAAGTAAATGAGTGTGTCAGTAGTGATAAAATATGGCAAAAACCACCATAGCATTGTAAAGGAATTAGCTTCCAATTAAAATAAATTAATTTTAAAATAATAAAGAAAAAAACATAAAGAAAACAAAGTAAGAAAGGGCAATGGGATCTTTTATTCTTGCACAGAAAGTTAGTTCTGAAACACTAACATGACCCTAATCATCACTTTAACCTTGGATAAGTTACTTAGAATTTCTTCATCTGTAACAGAGTCAAGTAAAAATTCCCACTGGAATTTGGTGGGTAGTCGCTAGAGGCTCCTATAAGAGACTATAATAAAGTAGTAGATGTGTAGGACATCTAAATAAAATTACCATGGCCAAAACTGCACAAAATCTAACTTTAAAATGCCCTTTATTATATACTTCTACCACCAGTGTTTCAATTGTTAATGTCCTTTTTAATTGAAGGATTTTAATAAATGTCATTTATTTTTAAATTTTTATTGGAGTTTAGAAAAATATATTTCAAAAGATTTGTAAATGGACAACAACTGAAGATCACCATAGATCTCATTTAAAATCAAGCTCCAAGTCAGTCAAGAATGCTAAAAGAGTCAATGAGATTAAAATTTATTGGTAAAGCTGAGAGATAAAGCACAGCCTTATGGCATTACTTTGTCCTAAAATACAGTATTATGTCAAATACATTCTTCTTTATTCTAATAGCTTTTTAATCTTAAATAACTTCCTTTTATTCCTCCCAGTTCCTGCAAAGTATCAAAGGGTCTCCATACTCTTAATATTATGATAACCTAGGGTTGACTCATAGGAAAAGACTCTAATGCTGGGAGTACTGGGGGCAGGAGGAGAAGGGGACAACAGAGGATGAGATGGCTGGACGGCATCACCGACTGGATGGACATGAGTTTCGATGAATTCTGGGAGTTGGTGATGGACAAGAAGGCCTGGAGTGCTGCAATTCATGGGGTCTCAAAGAGTCAGCCACGACTGAGTGACTGAACTGAATTGAACTGAACTGATGGTGGTTATACATTTTATTTGGGATTCAGTATCATTTTTCTGATGATTTCCTAATCCTAGTAGAATTTAAAAAATGTTTGTTTAAATTGATTTTTTTTATAGTTTAAAAACTAGAAACAGAGACTAGCTATATTGCAATATCTGAGTTAATATAACATGTAGGTATCATATTCCTTAGCATTAACTATTAAAGAATAATAAAACTCCAGAAGGGAAAAGACTCAGTAAAAATAGCTGAGATTTAAAATTATATTTTTGGCCTGTTAATTTATCATACAGAGTAAAAATAAGCCATAAGTATGAAATGGAAACTCTACCAAATGCCTCTGTGTTTCAGTAAACTTAATTATACAGCACACCATAAAATGACAGTAATATTAGAGAAGAAAAGTAGCAATTTCAGATGTGCAATAACTGCTTTTTACAAGGGTAGAAATTACATCAAGCACATATACCTATTCAGTTTAATACTATTTTCTAGCAAGAGCCAGTGGGATTCACAGTCAAAGGAAGGGAAAGATTTAACTAAACAGAAATCTGCTTGGTTCAGAGAAGGTTTGTCTATGAATCCAATGCATTGTGAGTGTGTTCATTTGCTAAATCATAGGTATCTTATATAAAAATTCTCATTTAATCTTTAAATGTATATGTACACATGTGTTTGTAACAGCTTCAGTCAAAAACTACTATTAATATATGATTCTTGGCTTTTAAAGGGTCTCTGATATACTTTTTACCGCATCTGATCTAAGTGTATATCATATAGAATGACTTTATGAGGATAGCATCCTGTTACGAATAATAGAATGAATCTCAATATTTCTGAAAAAGCTTTTATGTAATCATGCCAGAAAACTTCCATTTAAAAATCTAAAGGAGTATTATTGAATTTTTATTTCAAATTGGAAAGATTTTTATTCATTTCTGTCTTCTATTATTATTTTCATTAATTTAAAGAGAACACAGTACCTTTCTTGGTATGTTGGTATTGGATTTCTTGTTTATTAGTTAATTAATACCCCTATAGTTATGACCAACCTAGACAGCATATTCAAAAGCAGAGACGTTACTTTGCCGAATAAGGTCCGTCTAGTCAAGGCTATGGTTTATCCTGTGGTCATGTATGGATATGAGAGTTGGACTGTGAAGAAGGCTGAGTGCCCAAGAATTGATGCTTTTGAACTGTGGTATTGGAGAAGACTCTTGAGAGTCCCTTGAACTGCAAGGAGATCCAACCAGTCCATTCTGAAAGAGGTCAGCCCTGGGATTTCTTTGGAAGGAATGATGCTAAAGCTGAAACTCCAGTACTTTGGCCACTTCGCGAAGAGTTGACTCATTGGAAAAGACACTGATGCTGGGAGGGATTGGGGGCAGGAGGAGAAGGGGACGACCGAGGATGAGATGGCTCGATGGACGTGAGTCTGAGTGAACTCCAGGAGTTGGTGATGGACAGGGAGGCCTGGCATGCTGCAATTCATGGGGTCGCAAAGAGTCGGACACGACTGAGCGACTGAACTGAAATGAGTATGACTTGGGTTGATATCTCTGCCTAACGTTTCTATAAAGACATTTTTGTCACACAAACCTTGTTTAGAATGATAGCTCGGTTGTTAACTATTTGATCTCAGGGAAATTCTCTAAAATTGAATCTGTTTCCTCATCTACAAAATTAATATATTAATACCTACAGTCATAATAATTGTTATCCAGGGCAGACATAATATATGTAAAGTTCCTATACATTGCTAAACATAAAGTAGGTGGTAAAGTGCTGATAGCTTTTACTTATTCTATTATTATGTATATAGTATAGTACATGCTAGACTGGAGTTCTGATTTCAGTTTTAAATTTTTCTCTTGACCCTAGGCAAATCAACATCTTTGTGGCATTGAAAATATCGCTTGATTTTTATCACATCATGGCAAAATCTTCAGATTCTGTTAAAGAGAATATATGCCTTGCTACTATATAATGTCAGATACTTATGATCTCACATAAAAAATGACAGAGAATTGTGTTTTAAGAAACATAGGTTAAAAATACTGTTGTGGAATGAAAACATCATAGATTATTAATAAAATTGTTACCTGGCTGAGAACATAAAACCAGTTTCTTTGTGGGTAAAGGAATTGGAAGGCAAGGGCTATATAAGAGGAAAGTGATTGGAAAGCCCTAATTTTGTGCTCATGGAATAAAACTGAGAAATGGAAAGCTAGTGTAAAAGAGAGGGGCTCACAGTCAGTTTTGACCGGACACAATGCACCTCCTGACAATCCTGAGGAACTGGTAGATGAATAAAGTCTGATGCTTCTAGTGTCGTTGGCAGTAGGTTTCCATCAACTGGAATATGAGTTATCTCCCTATTTGTTTGTTAATCTTAACATTCTTTTATCAGATTTCAAAAGATTTTTCTTTCACAACAGGAGGATAAGAATACTCTGTGCTTTTGAGTATGTTTCTAGATGATCTGTTGAGCAGATTCAAGCTGTTCCTCTAGACATCGATATGTCCTGGCCTGTGTGTGATCATATGTGTATACTCCCTCCTTTCGTTCTCTCCTCATTCCTTTCTTCCATCCTAACCTGTCTTCCCTCCTTCCTTCCTATATATTTGCCTGGAGGGATTATTCATTTCTTCTCTAGGGTATATTTACACCTCTCTTTGACGAATGTTAAAACTAAGGATTATATGCGTATTTTTTTTTCCTCTGAGGATTCTGGGTATAATGACAGATATACAACCAACAAGTTACCTGTAAAATAGAATCAATTTCCTTCCATAATATGTGAATATATGTTCCTTAGGGATAAAATATGAAATATACATATACCTCTTAGATCACTGGTCACACATGCCACAAAGCATATGTGATGAAGTTAACCCAGGAATAATAGCGTATTCTTTAAGGACTGCAAAATATGACCGAGCATCTTTAGAATGATGCAGAAAATTGGTTATCGTCTTCTTTGAACTTGACAATGTACTATGCTCTTGATATACATTGTCTTTGAGTTTACAGCAATCCTGGAATGGTAGATGGTGTGGTCCATCATATGGAAAAAAAAAAAAGATTACCAAAGCAAGGATTAAATCCACAACAGTAAATAAGCATTATGGTGAGTTTAGAGTAATAGATGTATTCTATGATGACTCCAGAGCCACCAAAGTCAAATTTTACTATCTACCTTAAAGTTTTCTATCATTAAATAGGTATAGTCTGTATTTTATATCTGTAAGAGGTTTTATAAAATAGAGAGAAACTCCAAAGATATGCTATTAACATTTTAGGTATCAATTTATTTTTTAAAAGGAAATCATAATTTTCACACTTATAGGATATAAATAGTCAATAGGAAGAGGTCAGATTTATTCTGATGTGTTGTCATTTGAGAATTAAGTAGTGCTTCTCAGATTGAAGTAAAGCATCTATTACCAGCTGTGTGAACTCAGGGGAGAAAATATGTTGTAAGAGTTCATTATTTTTCTCCATTTCTAGCCACTGTCCCTATTCAGGTATAGCAGCACAGATGGTGTTGTGGTAAAGACACATAACACTGTCAGGAGCTGTAACATATGGCAAAAATCTGGCATTCCTCATTCCCACAAGTTTCAAGGTTAAGATAGAAACTTGTCACTTTTCTGACATTCAATTAACTCCTTTCCTTTGTCTTTACCTGAAAACATAAAAGGATCTTTTAAGAGATTTTTTTCCCCATACTTAACTCATTTCTGCAACTCTACCTACTTTCTTTATTTCATTAGCACTGATCTAATGATTTCTTGAATTATTATCATGCATCCTGTGTTATGTTGAAAATATGTTCTTAAAAGTTATTCCATTAGGAATTAAATTATATTTAAATGCAGTAGAGAAGCTTGGTAAAGGGGTCAGTGTATAAGGCTTTTGCAAAGTTAAAGTTATATGTACCTTCTTCTATGTATAGCTTTCATATGTAATGTTTATTTGAAATAAGGATATGAAAAATACATCAATATACTTATTTTCATCAGGAAATTACAGGTTTGTTACAGGATGTATGTAGGAGAATGTTCTTTTCTGATGCTATAAATTATAAAGTTTCATAGAACTAAAATCTCACAAAAGACATGGTGAAAAAAATCTTACTAAGAAGGAAAAGGCAGTAATTATCCAGCAATAAAGATAAAAATTTGGTCTGCCATAAAGCACACATAGAAATAAGTCTAAAAGCATGGACTTTCCATCCAAGATTCTTTCTTTGAAATTCAATAACTTATTCATGTCCCTCTCTTATAGTCTTCATCCAGATGCCCAGTCCTTCCAGGGAACAGAACAATGAGCCATCTTTATGAAAAAACTAATTAGAGAAATTTAAAACATGTCTATAGAAGGTATTTAACTCAACATTCTATATTAAAGGATAATGATTAGTGTGCTTTCACATAAAAGGCTGAATAATTTTTCTCTTTTAGAACTAAACAGAAAGAGTAAATCTGCTTTTAAAAACAAGTACCATTGGAGTAGAGGAATGGAATTAAATTGCTTGTCCTCAGAAATGTCTCTAGATTTCCAAAATGTTGAACCACAAAAGCTAATATTTTTAAGGAGCTGAGGGCTACATTATGTTTAAAACAACATAAAATGTCTTTTTATTATCTCTGGACTGAGATAGATTACTAGACAGACAGGTTGTTTCTCAAAATCATTTTCTCAAAGAGAATTGACAAAGTCTGCTATATTTTTGTGGCCAAAATTGAAATTTAAATGAGAGGATAGTGAGTTTAACATGTATAATCACAAATCAGGTTCCAGAAAAACTCTGAATGATAGAAATGAGAATAAATATAACAAGTTGAAATTGAAAACATTTCCATTGACATCCCAAATAAACACATATGGAAGTACATATGAAAATAAACTGAGTTCTTTATGGAAAGTAAACCTAGAATGAGCAGTGTCAAAAGTGTAATATGACCAGAAGAAATCCATTCAATCATGGTTCACATTAATAGAGCTATTGTATTCAGAAAGAAAGAAAGAAAGTGAAGTCACTCAGTTGTGTCCGACTCTTTGCGACCCCATGGGCTCCAGGCTCTTCCATCCATGGGATTTTCTAGCCAAGAGTACTGGAGTGGGTTGCCATTTTCTTCTCCAGGGAATCTTCCCAACCCAGGGATCAAACCCAGGTCTCCCACATTGTAGACAGACGCTTTACTGTCTGAGCCACTAGGGAAATCAATAGGTGTTGTAATTGGGGTTTTATTGCTTCTCCAGCTTTCTTCTTTACCATTCATTTACTTGCCTTCCCGAAATCCAATCACATTAAACTTTGCTTAGTTTCTCAAAGACATCACGCTCAATTATTTGAGAGATAGAAAGTCATTCTTAGGTTGATCCTTTAGATTTTACCTTAGAGACCCCATGATCAAGTTAGTTGTCTCTCTCAGGCATTCTCATTGCATTCTGGACTTAGAATTCTGTCCCTGATCACACTGCTTTTTGATTGTTGCTTACCTTGCTAAATTTCCCCTACTAGACTTTAGACAGTTACACACTTCACTTTCTTGGGCTCCAAAATCACTACAGATTGTGACTACACCCATGAAATTAAGACACTTACCCCTTGGAAGAAAAGCTATAACAAATCTAGGCAGCATATTAAAAAGCAGAGACATTATTTTGCTGACAAATGTCCATACAATCAAAGCTATGGTTTTTCCAGTAGTCATGTATGGATGTGAGAGTTGGACATAAAGGGAGCTGAGCCTCGAAGAACTGGTGCTTTTGAACTGTGGTGTTGAAAAAGATTCTTGAGAGTCCCTTGGAATGCAAGGAGATCAAACCGGTCAATCTTAAAGGAAATCAGTACTGAATATTCATTGGAAAGACTGATGCCAATGCTAAAGTTCTAATAGTTTGACCACCTGAAACAAAGAGCCAACTCATTAGAAAAGACCCTGATGCTGGGAAAGATTGAATGCAAGAGAAGAAGGGGATGACAGAGGACAAGATGGTTGGATGACATCACTGACTCAATGGACATGAGTTTGAGTGAGCTGCAGGAAATGGAAAGAACAGGGAAGCCGGGTGTGCTGCAGTCCATGTGCAGGCAAGGAGTCAGACACAGCTGAATGACTGAACAACAATAAGACTTTAGGATCTCTGCAGGCAGGACCTTGTCTATTTTGTGAATACTATTGCATCTATCTTCTGTACTGTCTAGAACATAAATATCTATTCACTGTGTGTGTGTGTTCAGTCACCCACTCAGTCATTTCCAACTCTTTGGAACCCCATAAACTGTATCTTGCCTGGCTCCTCTGTCCATGGAATTTTCCAGGCAAGAATACCAGATCTACTCCAGGAGATCTTCTTGACCCAGGAATTGAATCTGCATCTCTTGTGTCTCCTGTATTGGCAGGTTGATTTTTTACCACTGTGCCACCTGAGAAGCCCCCAATCATTCAGTCAGATTATTTAAATAAGAAAAGACCTAGCTCTATCCACTGTGCTCATGCATACAACTGTGAAAGAAAGTGCTCTATTCTGGAATATTTCATGTACCATCAAGTACCTGGCTAAAAAATGTGCCCAGATGACCTACCAATAGAGAGAGGAAAAATGTTATATATAAAGGCAGAATAGATACCCTCAATGAGAGAAGCGCTGAGAAAGACACAATGTATTTTTTAAATGAATGTACCAGAGAAGAAAAATTATATATGTTGCATGCAACACCAGAAGATATAACTTATAACTAATCTTGATGGACAGGGAGGCCTGGCGTGCTGCGATTCATGGGGTCGCCAAGAGTCGGACATGACTGAGTGACTGAACTGAACTGAACTGAAGAGATAGAAGTAAGTAACAGGGATGAATTACACTTCACCATAAGGAAACAGTATCTGATGATTAATCCTGTCACAAAATGGAGTGCAATCTTCTGGCACAAGTTGTCATTGGAATTGTCACTTTTGCATATAGGAGAAAAGCAGTTTACCAGTTCATGAATTAGAAAGGCAGTAATGCCACATGATTTTATAGTGGAGGAGAAATCATTTCCCCTCTACTCATCTAAGTTCTTGTCTGAGAACCACCCCTACAACTCCTCCCACCCCCTGCCCCCATAATAAAAGACATTAACAAAAGAAAAACAAAAGTTTAATAGTGTATACATAATAGGTCAATAGTCCCCCCAAGGTCACACAGGGAGTAACTGACAGCCATAGCTTCAACTCAGGTTCTCTATGTTGTCGAAATCAGAACTGAAGGAGTCCCCCTGCCCAAGTGGCTACAGGTAACTTATTTTAACTGCTGCACACTATTCTCTTGTATGAACATCCTGATAGAAGTAATTTAAAAATCCTTATTTTTGCACTTTTTGTGCTATTTTAGGGGTATTTTTTTTTAAAAATCATATTGTTCCTTTTTTATACATTTACGCAATCTGATTATCTCTTAATCTATTTGCATTTATTTTATTAATAGGACTTTTGAATGTATTTCATTTTTTTGGTATTTTCTATTTATACTCATTTTTTTGCCCTCTTTTATCTTCCTTTTCTGCCTTTTGTGAATAAAGCTTCCTATGTTCTGTCATAAACAAATTATTCTCTTCTCTCTGCAGGTTTAGAAAATATAGATTATATATTTCAAGGTCAACTTTAAATTTTAAGATATATTTTGATCAATAATATATTTGATCAGTAATATATTTTGATCTATCAAACTTTGTTGTTGTTCAGTTGCTAAGCTGAGTCTGATTTTGTGACTCCATGGACTGTAGTATGCCAGGCCTCCCTGTCTTTCACTGTCTCCTGAAGTTTAGCACCATACACACACACACACACACACACACACACACACACACGTTATATATGAAAGTTATTAGGTGTTGAATGTGTCCACATACTGTAAAAATTTCTATGTTCACCCTTATCCTTTTAACCAATGCTTTTCCTCAGTCATACTTTTCTTATAATTAATATTCTTGCTTTAATAATCCTTCTGCTGAGAATTTATGTGATAAAATTTTAATCTTTGTATGACTGGTTTAGCCAGGGATAATATTTTAGGTTGACACATTTTTCCAGACCATCAATGCATTTTTTCATCTGTTTCTATTGATAACAATGTTTTCTTTTGGTTTAATTTATTTTTCCCAGTTAATGCCATTTGTTTCTGGCTTTTAGGATTTTAAAATTTATCGTGGACATACGCAGTTTCTCTATAACGTTTCAGTGTGCATTTTTATTTCTTCAGGCTGTTTCTTTAGGCACTTGGAGTGCCTTCTGTGCCATATCATTCTTTAATTGGGAAAATTATCACCATTTCCTTTTTGCAAATATGACTTTCAGTTCATTTACTCTATTTTATTCTTCTGAGACACTTAGCTACAAGCTGGAGAATCCATAGTATTCACTGTATTTCTTTAATTTTTTAAGTAGTATTTATATACTTGTATTTTGGGGATGTGCTCTAGGTAAATTTCTTAGTACCATTTCAAATTCAGCAGATCTCTATAAAACTATGTGAACTATTTTTAAAGGCTACTGAATTGGTGGTGGGTTTTTGTTTGTTTGTTTTCAGGTACATATTTCTTTATTAAGATTCCTTAAAGATCCCTTCCAGCAGTCTTTCTTTTATCTTCACTTAGTTCATTTAAAAACTTGACAGTTGTCCCTTGAAGGATTGCCAGCTATTATCAAAATGTTTTAAGTCTTATCCGTATAAACATTTCATCTTGGGTAAATTCAGTTTCTGATTGATTATTTGGGGAATTATTTTTCTTCTTTATTTTTTGGTTACCAGGCTTGTTTTGAGTGGGAATTTCTTTTTTTTTTCCTCTCCTTTTTCACGCCCCTATAAGTATGTGTTTCCTTTTGTGTGAATCAGTTTTGTGTTTGCCTTTACTTGTCTTTCAGTGATTTTTCAGTTATTAGGACTCATAGTAATAATATCATGCTCTGAGTTATAGGCGAATAACATACATGACCATCAAGCAACAGGGGAGCTTGATTCGTTTCTCAATTATGAATATGTATCCTCCTACTTTCACATTTCACAACTCCATATATGTGGCAGCCTTAGGGAACAATTTTTTTTAGTCTTCTCTAATAAGCAGGAGGAGCCTTGGCATACAATCCCTGCTTTGAACACTGAATCTGGCTCTATAAATCCATTTTATGGGAGCAGTTTTAATCCCTGTGGCCTCAGAAGAAGTGACCTTTTCTCCTACCTGATTTTGGACTTTAATCCTAGAGGGCCAAAGTATGTTGTTCTACTCATCACATTGTATTTATGGCCCATGATAATCTCTGTTCAGTTTGTAAGACCTGCTTTATCTTTATAGTGTTTCCTTTATTTTATATATAATTGTTATGTGATTGAGGCAAAGATTGCATCATAATGTTATTTTACTGTCTTCTCAACAGTTCTTCCATTCATTGTTTTATCATCTGTGCTTGCTTTTGTTTAAAATCATGGAGCACAGTATTCTCTTTATGTCAGCATATTGATAAAAATGGAATTGGGCTTAANCACACACACACACACGTTATATATGAAAGTTATTAGGTGTTGAATGTGTCCACATACTGTAAAAATTTCTATGTTCACCCTTATCCTTTTAACCAATGCTTTTCCTCAGTCATACTTTTCTTATAATTAATATTCTTGCTTTAATAATCCTTCTGCTGAGAATTTATGTGATAAAATTTTAATCTTTGTATGACTGGTTTAGCCAGGGATAATATTTTAGGTTGACACATTTTTCCAGACCATCAATGCATTTTTTCATCTGTTTCTATTGATAACAATGTTTTCTTTTGGTTTAATTTATTTTTCCCAGTTAATGCCATTTGTTTCTGGCTTTTAGGATTTTAAAATTTATCGTGGACATACGCAGTTTCTCTATAACGTTTCAGTGTGCATTTTTATTTCTTCAGGCTGTTTCTTTAGGCACTTGGAGTGCCTTCTGTGCCATATCATTCTTTAATTGGGAAAATTATCACCATTTCCTTTTTGCAAATATGACTTTCAGTTCATTTACTCTATTTTATTCTTCTGAGACACTTAGCTACAAGCTGGAGAATCCATAGTATTCACTGTATTTCTTTAATTTTTTAAGTAGTATTTATATACTTGTATTTTGGGGATGTGCTCTAGGTAAATTTCTTAGTACCATTTCAAATTCAGCAGATCTCTATAAAACTATGTGAACTATTTTTAAAGGCTACTGAATTGGTGGTGGGTTTTTGTTTGTTTGTTTTCAGGTACATATTTCTTTATTAAGATTCCTTAAAGATCCCTTCCAGCAGTCTTTCTTTTATCTTCACTTAGTTCATTTAAAAACTTGACAGTTGTCCCTTGAAGGATTGCCAGCTATTATCAAAATGTTTTAAGTCTTATCCGTATAAACATTTCATCTTGGGTAAATTCAGTTTCTGATTGATTATTTGGGGAATTATTTTTCTTCTTTATTTTTTGGTTACCAGGCTTGTTTTGAGTGGGAATTTCTTTTTTTTTTCCTCTCCTTTTTCACGCCCCTATAAGTATGTGTTTCCTTTTGTGTGAATCAGTTTTGTGTTTGCCTTTACTTGTCTTTCAGTGATTTTTCAGTTATTAGGACTCATAGTAATAATATCATGCTCTGAGTTATAGGCGAATAACATACATGACCATCAAGCAACAGGGGAGCTTGATTCGTTTCTCAATTATGAATATGTATCCTCCTACTTTCACATTTCACAACTCCATATATGTGGCAGCCTTAGGGAACAATTTTTTTTAGTCTTCTCTAATAAGCAGGAGGAGCCTTGGCATACAATCCCTGCTTTGAACACTGAATCTGGCTCTATAAATCCATTTTATGGGAGCAGTTTTAATCCCTGTGGCCTCAGAAGAAGTGACCTTTTCTCCTACCTGATTTTGGACTTTAATCCTAGAGGGCCAAAGTATGTTGTTCTACTCATCACATTGTATTTATGGCCCATGATAATCTCTGTTCAGTTTGTAAGACCTGCTTTATCTTTATAGTGTTTCCTTTATTTTATATATAATTGTTATGTGATTGAGGCAAAGATTGCATCATAATGTTATTTTACTGTCTTCTCAACAGTTCTTCCATTCATTGTTTTATCATCTGTGCTTGCTTTTGTTTAAAATCATGGAGCACAGTATTCTCTTTATGTCAGCATATTGATAAAAATGGAATTGGGCTTAAAACATACTAACACAATATTACTCATGGACAGTCACGTGTGTGTGTGTGTGTGTGTGTGTGTGTGTGTGTATGTAGATAGTATATAGAAAACCAGAGGAGAAACTACTCTACATAGTGTATCCAGGGGGATCAGTGAATTGAACTCGAGGAATTTTGACTTGACAATCATTTGTTAGGTCATCTCAGTGGCAATTTAATTTTAGCAAAGCAATAGCATCAGTAATAGGAAATTAGCATTGTTGATTTGAATACTATTGATATTGTTGTTTTGTTTGTACTTACATTGTAAATATTTTTGCTATGTAAGTGCACAAGAATCCTATATATATAGACTTTAACTTCACTCTGAATATGATCTTAATTAACTGATGTAAGTAATGGTATATGGCTTCCCTGGTGGCTCAGACGGTAAAGAATCCACCAGCAATGTAGGAGACCCAGGTTTGATCCCTGGGTTGGGAAGACTCTCTGGAGAAGGAAACGGCAACCCACTCCAGTATTCTTGTCTATAAACAGAAGGATCTGTGGGGTCACAAAAAGTCAGACAGGACCAAGTGACTAACACAAACACACAATAAATAATGTTATATAAATACTAGATAAATTTTCTTTTGTTGGGAAAACCTCCACCATAAAGTAGAATGAGACTGTATGACCTAATCCTCACAATATTTAAGGGAGGGAGGTTCAACATTGATTTTGTTTCCTGAATTCAGAGGAGGGAATTGAGAAAAAAAGAAAAAAGTTAAGTGTTTGTCACAAGTCAAATAAGAGGTATGCCAGGATATACATCTGTTTGCAGAACTCTGGTCCTTATTGAAAAAGAAATATACACAGATACAATGGGAAAACAGGGAAAAGAAAGATTTATTTTCAGGAAATGGCTTTATTTCATTAAAACTTTACTGTTAACCCAGCTCACATATTCTCCAAAGATTTAGTGTATACATTGGATTTAAGGAAATCCAAGAAACAAGATCAAAAACTGAGAGAGGAAAAGGTAAACTAAATAATGTAAAAAATAAAGTATGAGATACAGAAAATCTCTAGATAATTAGTCACTTGAATTACGTATCATAATGATCCTTTAAATTGTCTATATTATGTGTTTCCCCACTTTTCTTTTGGAACCAAGTATTTTCAGGTACAGGGAAATTTTCAACATTTCCAAGAATAACCGAAGCAGTTGAAAAATATTATAACTCTGCCTGTGTGTATTTTAAAATGATTTAAATAAAGGAGAGAATGACATTCAGGTTTTCTGAAATTAAATAATTATAAAACTATTCTATAGGAATTTTTATGATGATGGCAATATTGTTTGAATAGAAATATAGAATTTCATTGAGTATGAAACTGATGTATTACTATAACAAACTTCCTTTACCCATTAAGTTTTAGCTACTGTAACCAATTTAAAATGTAATTTTTCTTTTTGGAGTTAAAACTATTCTTATTTTAAATAAATTATTTGTCACACTTATAGTTTCACAGGGAAAAAATGTTCCTTGTGCCTTCCCTACTCTTTCTAACTGAAGGAAATAATGTATTTTATAAAAAATTCTGATAAGAACTCTTCAATAATAACTAATATTTGATGTTATAAGATAGAAATTGAATGTTTAATTTTTTAACATATAAAACACTATGTCATGCCTTGTGAGGGAGGATGAGAAACAATTGGTAGAAATAGATTGCTTCTTGCATATAATTCATCTCTTTAGCAATAAGGTTAATTTCAACTTTGTAAAGCATGTCTTTATTTTATCATATTAAATTTACCTGACATTCATGTTAAATATTTTACCTCATTGCTGCTACAAAAGGTAAATAGCTAGCTATTAAAAATTTAAATAAAAAATAAGCAAAAATAGTAAAATGAACAAAACTTTTAGTGAAGACATTTGCCAAGTGAAAAAAAAAAGTAGAATGATTAAGATCTAAGTGTATCCAACAATACCTTATACTCTACTGGTTATTTAAAAATAAGATATAGAAATGTTGAATAATAGTGGAGAGTAAGTAGACAGCACATATTCAGCGCTCAGAATTTTTCACTCATGGAGGCAGCAAATCATCACATAAATAGTATAAAATAAATTCAGCCATTACCAGTAGTTTTACGTTAAAAATTGTTCCCCCTTCCATCCTCTTAAGTCAGTGGGAATGTACTGAACATCATTCTGCTGTGACATCTATATCATACCTGCCAGGTGGCCTCCTGAATTTAAAATGAGGTCAAATCATTGTATTCTGTTTTTCCTTTTTGTATGGAGGAAGAAGGGGAAATATGGATGCTAGATCTAAGAACTTCTTATAAAGTAAAAAATATGACTAGCAAGATAAGAAGTCAACAGTTTCAACCGGCTCTTGTACTGACTATGTGTCCAGTTCCCTATGTCATTCATTTTTAAATTTCTTTATGGTCTTCACTAAATATAAAGAAAAAATCCTAATAAAATGTAAGAACAGTATAAATGATCAATTATATTTGGCATACTAAATTTAATGTGGCAGAAAATGTTCATTTAAAAAGTTAAGAAAGGAACAGTTTTCTTTAAAATACAAATACTTTAAAAAATATATGGAACTTTAAATGTGCCAATTTTCTAATCACTGCTCTAAATGCACTGACTCAACTTACTCTATGTAAAGTAGACAGCATATACTTTCATTCTTATATAAATTAATAACAGCAACAGATGAATCATGACTCTTTTCCTGATAATTCTGATTATTAGGCTTCTTTGTAGCAAAACTCAAAGAAATGTTGGCAGGCATCAATGTCAGACTCAATGCAAGTTCTAAACTTAGAGGTTCTTTGTGATATTATATCATCAGTATTTTTAAGAGTTAGTGACCCAGCATGGCAAACTCTAAATATGCACCAGAGTAAAGCGACCTCCAGTGAGTCATTAAACTCTCTTATCCTTATTTGTTTTGATATCCCTTTCATTTAGAACTTTATACATACACATATACACTTGTGGATGTGTGCGCGCGCTCACAGACACACACACACACACACACACACACACAGAGTTTTAGTAGAATGAGAAGTACACCTTTTAAAAAGTATATTTTTATTAATTATAATTACACATTTTTAAAAAAATTAAATATTTGACACTGCTGTGCTGTGCTTAGTCACTCAGTTGTGTCTGACTCTTTGTGACCCCATGGACTGTAGCCCACCAGGCTCCTCTATCCATGGGGATTCTCTAGGTTAGAAAACTGGAATGGGTAGCCTATTCATTCTCCAGGGGTTCTTCCTGACCCAGGAATCAACAAGTCTCTGCTACATTGCAGGCAAATTCTCTACAAATTGGGCTACCAGGGCATAGAAATACTTTATGATATTCTCTATCTGTATCTATACAACATGTTTTTACCTATTTACTCATAGATGTTCACTTAAATTGCTTCCATGTCTAGGCTACTGTGGATTAATGTTGTAATGAACACAAGAGTGCAGATATCTCTTTGAGATCCTGATTTCATTTTTTTTGCATGTGTATTCAGCAGTGAGCTAGCTGGATTATATAGTAGTTCCATTTTTAATTTTTTGTAGAACTTGCTACCATTTTCCAAGGTGGCTGTACCAATGATATACTCACCAACAGTGCACAAGGGTTCCCATTTCTTCACATCCTTGCTAAACTTTGGTATCTCTATCTTTTGATAACAGGTATTCTAACCGATGTGAGATGACATCTTGTAGTTTTGATGTGCATTTTTCTGATGATTACAGAGGTTTAGCTTCCTTTGATGTACCTGTTGGCCATTGGTAACGTCTGTTTTGAAAAAAAAAAAAGTTTATTTATATCATCTGACCATTTTAAAACCAGATTGTTTCTGCTCTTGAGTTATATGACTTCTTCACATATTTTGAATATTAATTCCTTATCAAATATATGGATCACACACATTTTCTCCGACTGTAAGTTGCCTTTTTGTGTTGATTGTCCCTTTGCTATTCAGTATTTTTCTAGTTTGATGTAGTCCCATTTATTTGTTGCTTGAGCTTTTGGTGTCATATTCAAATAATTGTTTCCAGGACCAACGTATTTGGTCCAGGCAACAACAGTTTTCTATTAGCAGTTGTATGGTTTTTGGTCTTATGTTTAAATGTTTTATCCAGTTAATTCTTTGCCATGTGAAAATCTAATTTTTCCAGAACCACTTATTAAAGAGACTGTCCTTCCCTCATTGTATATTCTTGGTTATCCTGACAAATGTTAGTTGACAAATATATGAGGGTTTATTTTTGGGTTCTTGAGTCTACTCCATGGGGTCTATGTGTCTATTTTTATCAATACCATACTCCTTTGATTATTATAGCCTGTAATATCATTTGAAATTAAGAAAAATGATGTCTCAAGCTTTTTTTGCTTAGGATTGCTTTGGCTATTCAGTATTATATTGTTTTTGATGTTATTGTGAGTGTGATTTATTTTATTTCTTTGTCAGTTATTTCATTTGTTAGTGTATAGAAATGAAAACTGATTTCTTTATGTCAGTTTTGTATCTGCAACTTTTCTGAATTGTAGATTAGTTATATTTTTTTTTGGTGGAGTCTTTAGGATTTCAAAAAATAAAAAAGTTTTATCTGCAAAAACAAACAGTTTTACTTATTCTTTTATAATTTGGATGCTTTTCATTTCTTTTTTCACTTAATTGCTCTGATTATGTTTTTAACTACTATGTTGAATAAGAATAGTGTAAGTGGGAATCCTTATCTTGTTCCTGATCATAAAAGAGTCTCTCAACTTTTCATTGTTGAGTATCATGTCACTATGGGTTTCTTATTATGACCATTACCGTCCTGAGATACATCCCTTCTATAAAATTTGTTGAGGTGTTTTTTATCTTAAAATGATAACTAAGACCACCACAACATTGTAAATAAATTATCCTCCAATAAAAGAAATGGATATGGTGTTTTTTCAAATCCTTTTACTACATCTGTTGAGATGATCATATGATTTTTATCTTTCACTCTATGAATATACGATATCATATTATTGATTTGCATATGTTGAACTATACATCCCTTCCTTATGGTGTATTATCCTTTTAATGTGCTGCTGAAATCAAATAAGTATTATGTTATTAACAATTTTTGCATCTATTTTCATCAAAATTATTGGCCTTTAGTTTTCTTTGCTTGTAATATCCTTAGCTGGCTTGGGTAGTAGATTAATGCTGGACTCATAAATCAGTTTGGGAGTGTTTCTTTCTCTTCAATTTTGGGAGCATTCTGAGAAAGACTGGTACTAATTCTTCTTTAGATGTTCAGTAGAATTCATAGGGGAAACCATCTTGTCCTTGGCTTTTCTTTATTAGGAGATTTTGATTATTGATTTGACCTCCTTTCTTGTTATTAGTCTGTTTAGGCTTTCTATTTCTTCATGGTTCAGCCTTGGTAGGTTTTGTGTTTCTAGGAATTTATCCATTTCTTCTAGATTATACAATTTGTTGGCATATAATTGTGCCAAGTAATCTCTTATGGTCTTTTGTATTTACATGTTATTATAGTTCAAGTGCAAAATTTCCTTACTGATTTTCTGCCTGTATAATTTATCCCTGCTATTAGTATAAGTTGTCTATTTTCCTCTCATATATTTTATTATTTGCTAAATATATAGGTGCTCTGAAGTTGAAAGTATATGTATGTAGCATCCTCTTGGTGAACTGATGACTTTATCATTATGTGATGACCTTCTTTGTGTCTTATTACAGGTTTTTGGCTTAAAATCTATGGTATCTGTTTTAACTACCAAAGCTTTCTTTGGTGGGTCTTTTTCTTATTCATCTATCACTCTTCATTCTGATTGGAGAATTTAAGCCATTTACTTAGTATTAATAGGTAAGAACTTGCTGATGCCATCTTATTGATCATTTTCTGGCCTTTTGGTTGGTTGTTTGTTCTCTTCTTCCTCTCTTGGTGTGTTCGTTTTTGAATTGACTTTTTTCGTGGTTGGTATGATTTGATTCCAATGTGTGCATGTGTGTGTGTGTGTGTATCTAATATTGGTCTTTGTCTGCTATTACCATGAGAGTTACCTAAAACATCTATCATAAATCTACATGTAAATCTGCATGTATATCCATATATAGCAGTTTATTTTACTTTAACATCTTTTACTTCAATTGCATACAAAAATCCTACCATTTCATATTCCCTATGCCTTCTGCATTCTGTATGTCTATTACCCAGTACATGAGTGGGTGAGAATTCTTCTGAGTCTCTTGATATATGGTGCTGGATCCCATAGGTCTTACAAAATAATTCTGTTTATGGATTGATGCCAAATTATTGTTGTTGAGAGTGGGATATTACAAAGGACATATTATTCAACCGTGTTCTCCAAACTCCACTTCTTTTCAGAGTTACATATGTAAATGTCTTTTGGATATCCTATGAATATTCCGTAACCATCTTGAATTAAGTCTTCAAGTCAAACTTATTTTCTTATGCATATTGTGTCTCCAGATTTCTGCTTCTAGTTAATGGCATAGATACCTCACATCAATGAGTTGCTCAGTGACTTTTGAAGTTACCTGGAGTTATTTCTTGCAAATCCTCAGTCACTTAACTCTATTGATCCAGATTAAAATGTATTTAAAAATATTCATCTTGAAATGCATCACTTCAGTCACGTCAGTCATGTCCCACTCTTTGTGACCATGTGGACTGTAGCCTGCCAGGTTCCTCTCTCCATGGTATTCTCTGCAAGGATACTGGAGTGGGTGGCCATGCCCTCCTGCAGGGGATCTTCCTGACCCAGCGATGGAACTCACATCTCCTGCATCTCCTGCACTGCAGGTGGATTCGCTACCCACAGAGCCACCTAGAAAACCCTCCTAAAAGATATATTTTTACCTTAATATTGCAAGACTCTCCTAGAAATCAGCCTCTACCCAATTAATTCTCTCTGTTGCTATTAAAATTGTTTTCTGACAATCAAAATCACAGAAAAAACTCTATATTTTTCCTACTTAAAATATTTTGATGGCTATATTATTTATAGAAGCAATTGTCAGTCTGTTTGAGTAAATTTCCAAATGGTATGGAGAATAAGGAAATAGAATAGATCTAGATGAAATACCATATATACGCTTCTAAACTAATCTAGACATCCATGGCTTGGGCACCTTGACTTGTTGCCCTTTCTTCACTTTAGAAAGAAAGTGTTATGGCACACTGCTTAAGCAAATAGAAACCTACTGCTGAACAAAAGCACCACTTAAGTTGTTAATATTAGTTTGAGAAATGAAGCTAAAGACTAGACAAAAAATATCTTTGTGAGTGAGACAGTTGACTATTTTTTGTTTCCAGTAAAATTCACCTGGTAGACCATTACAAGTAGTTTTTTTATTTTTTTTAAAAATTTAGAAGGATTTATAAGAATTGAATGCCAGAGTAGAATATAATTTTTCCTATACCTATCTACATGTTAATGACAAAATCTCAAGATACATATATAAAGTAAAAAGAAGCAAAGATTTTATGTTTATTTTAGCAGCAGAACATCTTTATTCATGGATATATGAACTAATTATGAACACAGCTCAAATAAAATAGTGTTATTTTAAATAATTCTTGATTGAAATCTATAATATTTTATGTTGCACAGTAGTAATAATCATTCTGAAAATTCAGGCTACAGGAAAGCAATATCTAGAGTCTTGTAGAAGTAGAAATTTTTAAAATCAATTTTATCATTTTAATAGTGCTTTATAAGAAATAAACTGTAACATATTCCCAACAGTAAGATATTACCTGATATGACTATAATATCAGAAAAATAATTTCTTAGGGAAAAATGGAGTAGAATTCAAGATGAACAATGTGTGTGTGATGTTGTCATCTTAAAGAAGAATTTATCTTCTAAAGAGTTAATGATTTTCATAGTGACTGTAGAAAGAAAATTTTATTCAATGTATTTAAATTTTATTTAAATATTTTATTTTAAAATATAGAATTATTTATAAATCCCTAGAAAGTATATTCTTTGCTACTGAAGTTACAATGAAAATTTGATATCAAGCTAATTTTAAGAATGTTGTCAGGTAAAAACATAGACACTGAAACATAGAATCAAGTCAAAATTACTTATTTAGCAATACAGGTTTTTTCATTTTAACATTCTAATCTCACGTCCCACCGTTTACCTCTCGCATATCAACTGTGCCAGATAAGTCACTGTGACTTTGCTAATCTGATGGATTCTCTGTCTTCTGCTTGGGATTGTCTGCCATCTCCATTTTACTAGACCGATGCTGTGTGTAATTTTGAAGCTAATCACATGACAGTCACTATTACCTTGTAGATTCACATTAATAAAATTTATTGAATTAATGAGGTGTGCCAGGCAGTGAGCTAAGCATTTCACAAGACATACTTTCTTTAATCCTTACAGCAACCCTGATGATTATGATGCTCAGACTCAGAGAGGTCTGAAAACATCTATAGCTAAGTTAGAAGTGAGCCTTGTTGGTTAAACGAATAGCCAAATAAATACTTGGCTGTGGTTGCTTTTGTCTGCTTGTACGACAATATGTTTTGATGTATGATTTCTAAGAAGCAGTTCAGGCCTGTGTTTGTTTGGTTGTTTGGATTTCTTTTTATATGAAAAGTCATTACACTTTATTGTAATAACCTGTTTAATCCCTCCCTCTCCTGATAAATTGAAGAAGGCAATGGCACCCCACTCCAGTACTCTTGCCTGGAAAATCCCATGGACGGAGGAGCCTGGTGGGCTGCAGTCCATGGGGTTGCTAAGAGTTGGACATAACTGAGCAACTTCACTTTCACTTTTCACTTTAATGCATTGGAGAAGGAAATGGCAACCCACTCCAGTGTTCTTGCCTGGAGAATCCCAGGCAAGAATAGGGGAGCCTGGTGGGCTGCTATTATGGGGTCGCACAGAGTCGTACATGACTGAAGTGACTTAACAGCAGCAGCAGCCCCTCATAAATAATCAACTTCACTGAGTCAGGGATTGCATCATATTCATTGTGCTCAACTTTGAACAAAGTGCCCAGCATATGTGTTCAGAAATAGATATTTAATCAACAAATAGCCTACCCTATTTTACTTTTTAGCCAACCCTGATGATCTGAGATCTGAAGCTCCTCTATTTTCTGATAAAATTCACCCTTGAACAATGCAGGGGTGAATCCTCCTGTAATTTATAGTTGGCCCTCCATATCCTCAGTTCCTCTGTATCTGAGGATTCAACTAACCACAGATCAATTTCTGGAAACTGAAAGAAGAGAAAGAAAACTGAACTTCTCTCAACTTATTCACAGTTATTCCATACGTAGACTTTGCTGATACTTAAAGACAATAGTGGATGTAAATTTATTATTTGATGCATTAGATGTGGTTGAAAATTATGTTTAATTCTAATCATAATTAATATTCATTGAGAATATGATTAATACAAATATGCAGTGACAAAATGTACAATAATAAACTGGCACACATTTCGTATTAACAAAGTTTTATGTCTTCCACATTTTACTAAATGTCCTGCTTTACAAGCCAAAAATCCAGAAGCATTGGAATTCCCCCAAATACTTTAGTTTATGTGAATCCCATGCCAAGGTATTTCAGATAATTAATTAATTAGGTTAATTGAGGAGGGAAAATAAGCATGGGTATTT
>SJYA01001050.1:111036-155882 GCA_006410615.1 Neotragus moschatus | reverse complement strand
ATCAATTTTATCATTTTAATAGTGCTTTATAAGAAATAAACTGTAACATATTCCCAACAGTAAGATATTACCTGATATGACTATAATATCAGAAAAATAATTTCTTAGGGAAAAATGGAGTAGAATTCAAGATGAACAATGTGTGTGTGATGTTGTCATCTTAAAGAAGAATTTATCTTCTAAAGAGTTAATGATTTTCATAGTGACTGTAGAAAGAAAATTTTATTCAATGTATTTAAATTTTATTTAAATATTTTATTTTAAAATATAGAATTATTTATAAATCCCTAGAAAGTATATTCTTTGCTACTGAAGTTACAATGAAAATTTGATATCAAGCTAATTTTAAGAATGTTGTCAGGTAAAAACATAGACACTGAAACATAGAATCAAGTCAAAATTACTTATTTAGCAATACAGGTTTTTTCATTTTAACATTCTAATCTCACGTCCCACCGTTTACCTCTCGCATATCAACTGTGCCAGATAAGTCACTGTGACTTTGCTAATCTGATGGATTCTCTGTCTTCTGCTTGGGATTGTCTGCCATCTCCATTTTACTAGACCGATGCTGTGTGTAATTTTGAAGCTAATCACATGACAGTCACTATTACCTTGTAGATTCACATTAATAAAATTTATTGAATTAATGAGGTGTGCCAGGCAGTGAGCTAAGCATTTCACAAGACATACTTTCTTTAATCCTTACAGCAACCCTGATGATTATGATGCTCAGACTCAGAGAGGTCTGAAAACATCTATAGCTAAGTTAGAAGTGAGCCTTGTTGGTTAAACGAATAGCCAAATAAATACTTGGCTGTGGTTGCTTTTGTCTGCTTGTACGACAATATGTTTTGATGTATGATTTCTAAGAAGCAGTTCAGGCCTGTGTTTGTTTGGTTGTTTGGATTTCTTTTTATATGAAAAGTCATTACACTTTATTGTAATAACCTGTTTAATCCCTCCCTCTCCTGATAAATTGAAGAAGGCAATGGCACCCCACTCCAGTACTCTTGCCTGGAAAATCCCATGGACGGAGGAGCCTGGTGGGCTGCAGTCCATGGGGTTGCTAAGAGTTGGACATAACTGAGCAACTTCACTTTCACTTTTCACTTTAATGCATTGGAGAAGGAAATGGCAACCCACTCCAGTGTTCTTGCCTGGAGAATCCCAGGCAAGAATAGGGGAGCCTGGTGGGCTGCTATTATGGGGTCGCACAGAGTCGTACATGACTGAAGTGACTTAACAGCAGCAGCAGCCCCTCATAAATAATCAACTTCACTGAGTCAGGGATTGCATCATATTCATTGTGCTCAACTTTGAACAAAGTGCCCAGCATATGTGTTCAGAAATAGATATTTAATCAACAAATAGCCTACCCTATTTTACTTTTTAGCCAACCCTGATGATCTGAGATCTGAAGCTCCTCTATTTTCTGATAAAATTCACCCTTGAACAATGCAGGGGTGAATCCTCCTGTAATTTATAGTTGGCCCTCCATATCCTCAGTTCCTCTGTATCTGAGGATTCAACTAACCACAGATCAATTTCTGGAAACTGAAAGAAGAGAAAGAAAACTGAACTTCTCTCAACTTATTCACAGTTATTCCATACGTAGACTTTGCTGATACTTAAAGACAATAGTGGATGTAAATTTATTATTTGATGCATTAGATGTGGTTGAAAATTATGTTTAATTCTAATCATAATTAATATTCATTGAGAATATGATTAATACAAATATGCAGTGACAAAATGTACAATAATAAACTGGCACACATTTCGTATTAACAAAGTTTTATGTCTTCCACATTTTACTAAATGTCCTGCTTTACAAGCCAAAAATCCAGAAGCATTGGAATTCCCCCAAATACTTTAGTTTATGTGAATCCCATGCCAAGGTATTTCAGATAATTAATTAATTAGGTTAATTGAGGAGGGAAAATAAGCATGGGTATTTGTGAATTCAAAACAAATACCTTTTACCTAAAAATTCAATTATGTAACCTGGGTCTGGTGAATTAGCACCATCATAGAAGAGGCACTGGGAGAAGAACACTCTTGAGTGTCCAGATGAGTTGACATTTGCAAAGCAAGTTGTTATGAAGTTTGCTGTAATTTACTATGAGGACATGAAAATCCACAAGTTGGCAAGTTCAGTTCAGTTCAGTCTCTCAGTCATGTCTGACTCTTTGCGAACCCAGGGACTGCAGCACGCCAAGCCTCCCTGTCTATCACCAACTCCCGGAATTTAACCAAACTCATGTCTATTGAGTCCGTGATGCCATCCAGCCATCTCATCCTCTGTTGTCCCCTTCTCCTCCCGCCTTCAATCTTTCCCAGCATCAGGCTGTTTTCCATTGAGTCAGTTCTACACATCAGGTGGCCAAAGCATTGGAGTTTCAGCTTCAACATCACAAATTGGCAAAGCACACACTATTTATCAACTCTCTGTTTAAAGTATGTTGCTCTTTTAACATGTAAATGTTACCTATGTCAGTGCTTTCCTTTCCAAAGCTTGGAATTGTCATAGCTAGTTTTTAGAAAAACAATGTTGCAGTGTGTGATACTGCTTTTGCATAGAAGGACAAGATTGTCCAGGCTGAAGATAGCTGAAGTAAATAAGGTGGGTGATCCAAAGTCCCTATTCACTTAAAGAGAGTGGGTCAGATCCTTTGATGATGAATACCTGGGTAACTCAGCTGGTAAAGAATTTGCCTGCAATGTAGGAGATCCTGGTTTGATTCCTGGGTTGGGAAGTTTCTCTGGAGAAGGGATAGACTACCCAGTCCAGTATTCCTGGGCTTCCCTGGTGGTTCAGATGGTAAAGAATCTGCCTGCAAAGCAGGAGACCTGGGTTCAACCCCTGGCTTGGGAGGATCCCGTGGAGGAGAGCATGGAAATCCCCTTGAGTATTCTTGCCTGGAGAATCTCCATGGACAGAGGACTGGAAGGCTACAGTTTATTGGGTTGCAAAGAATCATATACAACTGAGCGACTAAGTACAGCACATCACAGCATCTGTTTTGGAAATCTTTGAAAAACTAACAGTTTAAAAAGAAGGCAATGCATTCTTGAAATGGTTATTCCTTATATTTTGAAATGCCATACTTGTAAGAAATTGTTACTTGGTTTATAAGTTGGTTGTTAAGCCCATCATATTTTTTGCTTTTTCTTTATTGCGGTAAAATATACAGGACATATAATTTTTATGGGTATGATTTTAAGTGTATGATTCAGTAGCCTTAAGTAAACTCACGTTGTTGTGCAACCATAATTACCATCCACCTCCAGAACTCTTCATCTGCCAAAACTCATTCTGCTCCCATTAAACATTCTGATTCCTATTATCCTCCACCCCGACCCTGGTGCCACTATTGTAACTTTTTTTGTGTGAATCTGATTACTTTAAGTACCTCATATAAGTGTATTCATATAATATGTTTCCTTTTGTTACTGGCTTATTTCATTTAGCATGTTATCTCCAGGGTTCAGTTCTTTTTAAGTTTTGAATGTTCCATTGTAGGCACACATAAAATTTTGTTTATCTATTTATCTCTTGATGGATACCTGACTGCTTCCACTTTTGGGTTATTCTGAATAATGCTGCTATGAATATGCATATACACATATTGTTTTGAGTCCTCGTTTTCAATTTTGAGTGTGTGTATATACCCAGAAGTAGATATTCTGGAGCATATGATAATTCTATGTTTAATTTTTTGAGAAACTGCCATGCCATTGTGGCTTATTTTTATCCAAAGGAATCCTCACTGGTTTTTTGTGTTTCTGTCTCATCTCACTCTCGCCACACAATTAGCCGCACACACACATACACACTCTTCCTTTCCTCTTTATTCAGATTAGTTTTAGCAGAGGAGAGTCATTATGAAGCCCATTAATCTTCATTTTTCACAGCAAGATTCATTTTATAGGACTGGAAGATTCAGAAATGGAACCACATAGCACTTCGTCAGCAGCTAGGATTTCTAAATGTGATGCCGAGTGAAAATTAAACACAAGAGACCAGACAGCAGCTCTAATAACTCAGTAATTTCTAAATAAATAGACCGAGATTGATGGAAATGAAAACAGTTTTCTCTAACAAGGGAAAGTATGCTGGGTAGTAATACTTGCCTCAAATATGCTTTGCATAAGGGATTAAAATTCCTGAAAGCCTCTCATTTCCCCATCAGAGAATTTGTTTCTTCTCTCAGTCAAATCGTGGTTAATTATCATATTTCAAGGAGCAGCTCATTAATTCATTAACTAAAAATAGCTAGATATTTATGTAGGAAGATAACACATAATAACAGATAACTTGAATAGGTCTGCCAACGTAAATTTTCTTCCAATTTCACGAAAGTTTTAGGAGGTGATTGCATGCTGAAAGTTTACACCAGCTGTTAATTTCCACTTTAAGAATTTAAGAAATTTTGAATTTTGGAATGAAATAAATTTAAAACTATACTCCAAGGAAAATCCTTCTCTTTCCATTTGATCAATTTCGTTTGGCTGTTCGGTGTTGACAAAGAAAGGTACAATCAAGGGAATAAGAAACTGGAGAGGAAAGAAATAAAGTATTAAAATGACAAACTAGCTCAAGGACCTTGAAAAAGGGAATAGTAGGGAAAAAACCCTAGAGAACTAGGGACCTTATCTTTTCTTTCCTCAATTCCAAAATATGCCCTTCATTTAAAAAAAAAAAAAAGGTACTTTTATATTTTAACATACTATTTTAAAAGCTTCTGCTGCAAACTTAATCCTTTCGTACTTAAACTAGCAATGATTGAGAAGTATAATTTGCTTCTTTTAATTATTTTATTGAAAAATACTCACTGAAGTTCATATATATATTTATGATGAATTAAAGACTAGCGATTAAACCAACACTTGGTCACTATGCAACCAAAAAGTGCATAATTTTAATTTAGAGAAAGTTTGATTTACATTTTATGTTTCATGATAGATATATGTTTTCCAAGCCCTGAGACAATTTCAACTACTGTATTAATTCATATATAAGAAATAGAGTTAAAATAATCTGGAAATATAGACTTTAAAAGAGGAAGTTAAAAATCAATTTGTATACCAGTTTAGATAATCCCCTGGTGGCTCAGATGGTAAAGCATCTGTCTACAATGTGGGAGACCTGGGTTTGATCCCTGGGTCGGAAAGATTCCCTGGAGAAGGAAATGACAACCCACTCCAGTACTCTTGCCTAGAAATCCCATGGACAGAGGAGCCTGGTGCCGGCTACTGTCCATGTCATCACAAAGAGTTGGACACGACTGAGCGATTTCACTTTCTTTCACTTTCTTTCTTTAATAATCCTTAAATGTAGTTTACCCCTATTAAAGAAAAGAAGATCAATCTCTTCAAAGACCATTCCTACACAGGCATGAAGAGCTCTGATTTTTCCCCTTGTCCCCACATATTTCTCACTGCCTACCCCTGAAGGAAGTTTCATGCACTGCAAAGATACGTTAACAGTAGTAAATCTGTTTGGCCTTTTACAAGATAGCCACTGAGTCCGGAAGCACAGGTAGACACATTTAAATAGTGTTATATTGTTTCACTATTTTATGTACAGTTCTCGTGGACAAATGGATTTAGTCTACATAAGTACTTCTCAAAATTACAATATCTTGAGGACCTACTAAAATTGAGATTCTGGTTCCATGAGTATGCAATGGAACCCGAGATTCTATATTTCTAACGAGCTTCCAGATATTATTGATGTGCCTGTTCCATAAACCACATTTTAAGTAGCATCATTTTATAGAAAATGTCATTTGCCTTATTGTTACCTATAGTGATTTCTTCAAGATACAAATAAAAAGATATAGCCAAAAAAAAAAAACAGGAGGAGGAGAAGGGAAAGAAAAAGNTCTTTTCTTTCCTCAATTCCAAAATATGCCCTTCATTTAAAAAAAAAAAAAAGGTACTTTTATATTTTAACATACTATTTTAAAAGCTTCTGCTGCAAAGTTAATCCTTTCGTACTTAAACTAGCAATGATTGAGAAGTATAATTTGCTTCTTTTAATTATTTTATTGAAAAATACTCACTGAAGTTCATATATATATTTATGATGAATTAAAGACTAGCGATTAAACCAACACTTGGTCACTATGCAACCAAAAAGTGCATAATTTTAATTTAGAGAAAGTTTGATTTACATTTTATGTTTCATGATAGATATATGTTTTCCAAGCCCTGAGACAATTTCAACTACTGTATTAATTCATATATAAGAAATAGAGTTAAAATAATCTGGAAATATAGACTTTAAAAGAGGAAGTTAAAAATCAATTTGTATACCAGTTTAGATAATCCCCTGGTGGCTCAGATGGTAAAGCATCTGTCTACAATGTGGGAGACCTGGGTTTGATCCCTGGGTCGGAAAGATTCCCTGGAGAAGGAAATGACAACCCACTCCAGTACTCTTGCCTAGAAATCCCATGGACAGAGGAGCCTGGTGCCGGCTACTGTCCATGTCATCACAAAGAGTTGGACACGACTGAGCGATTTCACTTTCTTTCACTTTCTTTCTTTAATAATCCTTAAATGTAGTTTACCCCTATTAAAGAAAAGAAGATCAATCTCTTCAAAGACCATTCCTACACAGGCATGAAGAGCTCTGATTTTTCCCCTTGTCCCCACATATTTCTCACTGCCTACCCCTGAAGGAAGTTTCATGCACTGCAAAGATACGTTAACAGTAGTAAATCTGTTTGGCCTTTTACAAGATAGCCACTGAGTCCGGAAGCACAGGTAGACACATTTAAATAGTGTTATATTGTTTCACTATTTTATGTACAGTTCTCGTGGACAAATGGATTTAGTCTACATAAGTACTTCTCAAAATTACAATATCTTGAGGACCTACTAAAATTGAGATTCTGGTTCCATGAGTATGCAATGGAACCCGAGATTCTATATTTCTAACGAGCTTCCAGATATTATTGATGTGCCTGTTCCATAAACCACATTTTAAGTAGCATCATTTTATAGAAAATGTCATTTGCCTTATTGTTACCTATAGTGATTTCTTCAAGATACAAATAAAAAGATATAGCCAAAAAAAAAAAACAGGAGGAGGAGAAGGGAAAGAAAAAGAGAAAGAAGACTCATTTTATTAACCAAGGATAGTGACAGCCATTTTCCCTTTATAATATAACTATGTAGAAGCTTTGCACTGGGGCAAAGGAAGGCTTTAGAATATCACTACATAATTATAAGTAAAGTTTTAGACCAAAATAAGTTTTTGACAAGTATTGAAGATTTAGTGATATGATGGCCAATAAGGTGCCTCTTTTAGAGCACTGGATACAACTGAAAGATTGTGTGTAAAATGATAAACTTTAAAATATCAGGGATGAAAATCAACAATTAATAATAAAGAATAAGAAAATGGCAAAAAAAAAAAAAAAGATCAAAAAAGAGTTCAAAGCAACTCACCAAAGCTGGAATAAAATGAGAATTTGATATACTAGGAGGAATAATGAGATTAAAAATACTTTGCGGAACAACTGTGAAGTGAAAGAAAACCTGGGAAGATGGTTCAAGTGAAAATGAAGTCGTTTAGTCATGTCCGAGTCTTCGGGACTCTGTGGACTGTCGCCTACCAGGCTCCTCCGTCCATGGAACTTTCCGGGCAAGAATACTGGAGTGGATTGCCATTTCCTTCTCCAGGGGATCTTCCCAAGCCAGGGATTGAACCTGGGTCTCCCACATTGCAGGCAGACACTTTACCGTTTGAGCCACAGGGAAACATATGCATAAGTTAAAAAAAAATTACAATAATTTGTGCCATAAAAGACATAAGACAGACATTTTATAATTAAAGTGCTAGCATCAGATTGCTTGGCTGGGGACTTACATGGGAAAGGTAACAAGAAGTCATCTGAGCTAAGTATTAAAAGATGAAAAATGTCCCACCCTGTACTCCTCCTCACTTCAACAAGAGAAGAAAGAGAAGGGACTTCCTTTGTGATCCTGTGATTAAGACTTTGTGCTTCCAATGCAGGAGGGTTCAGTTTTGACCCCTGGTTTGGAAACTAAGATCCCACATGCCCCGTGTGCTGTCCTCAGTCACTCAGTCATGTCAGATTCTTTGCAACACCATGGACTGAAGCCCACTAAGCTTCTCTGTCCATGGGGATTCTCCAGGCAAGAATACTGGAGTGGGTTGCCATGCCCTCCTCCAGGGGATCGTCCCAAACCAGGGATCAAACTCAGGCCTCCTGCATTGCAGGCAGATTCTTTATCACCTGAGCCTCTAGGGAAGCCCAAGAATACTGAAGTGGGTAGCCTATCCTTCCTCCAGGGGATCTTCCCAACATAGGGATGGAAGCCAGGTCTCCCAAGTTGCAGGTGAATTTTTTTTTTTTTAACCGTCTGAGCCACTAGGAAAGCCCAAGAATACTGGAGTGGGTAGCCTATCCCTTCTCCAGGGGATCTTCCCAGCCCAGGAATTGAATTGGGTTCTCCTGCATTGCAGGTGGATTCTTTACCAGCTGAGCTACTGTGGCATGGCAGAAAAAAAGAGAGAAGAAATAGCATAACAGGAAAGGAAAACACTTGAAAAGGTAGGTAAACTAAGCCATGTCACTAATAAGTGCTCGGACAATTGGTTTTACTAAGGAAGGCAGACACCTGTTTGTGATTATAGGTGTGTGTAGGAGGGGGAGGGTAAAGAAAGATTATGTATACCAATTCATTTGGGGGGGGTGTGAATAAGAGAAAACATTTTGTTTTTGTTTGTTGGTTAGGACAAGGATATTTTTATGCTTAAATTGTATAAAGCTATTTGGAACAACTTCAAACTGCTTTGGAAAAGAGGAATACTTGTGGTGAAAATAGATCAGAGAGAAGAGCGGTGTAGAGAACAGAGAAAGGAATGATTACAAAAACAGAATTTGACGCAGCATTTTCAAATATAAATACTTTATAATCTGTATACAATAAATTTTTAGAGAAAGGAAACAAGGAAAGCTGAGGAATAGTAATATCTTACAACGCTGGAGGGTTTTCCCGGTGGCTCAGTGGTAAAGAATACATCTATAATTCAGGAGACGTGGGTTTGATCTCTGGGTTGGGAAGATCTCGTGGAAGAGGAAATGGCAACCCACTCCAGTATTCTTATCTGGAAAAACCCACGGACAGAGGAGCCTGGCAGGCTACAGTCCATGGGGTCACCAAGAGTTGGACATGACTTAGCAACTAAACAACTATGGTGACTTTGACCTCAAGTATCTTCAATTCTGAGAAGCAGGTCACAGGTTAAATCACAAAGTGAAATTGTATTATAGTGTTATATTGCTCTTTTCTATTAAAAGATATTAGTTATAAAAGTAATAACTTTCATTAAAACATCCCTTAAACAGCACTCCAAAATCTTTATGAATAGTCTGGTTGAGAATAATAGTAGAATAAATCACTGGTTTGATTTTGAGTTTTTCTCTTACTTTTTCCCCTCCCATAAAATGATAGACCTAAGCAATTACGAAGTAAATTGAAGGAACCAATCATTTAAAAGTCAAATCCCAAATAATAACAATAACACAACATGAAAGGAGAAATGTATAAATGCAAAGTAACAATTTTAATACATATGGTTGTATCCTGTCTCTCTCATCTATCAGCCAATATATTCCAACATATGACTTAGAGAAGGGAAATGAGTTTGGTCTTGCAATTGACTTGCAAATAGCATCACAGGCAAGTGGAATTCAATGGAAAACCACAGCAGATAGACGTTTCTCATTGACTTTCATTAGACGTGCAGCCTGAAATAGGAGTGAGAAGAAGGTGCCTCAGGGTTTGGCCTTGTCTTTCTGCAGGAGAGCTGGTGGAAAAAAGGAGAGCTCAGTAGCTTCATATGTGAGAAGTGCTTAAAAACAGTGTTAATTTTCCCCTAAGTCACTCTTTACAAAACAAGTAGAATAAATGAGAAAAATATCAATTTATCACATTCTCAAAACTATATTCTTAAAAATGACTGACAATGTTTGAATAGAGTAAAAATTCATCCAGTGGAAGAAGTTTATATATATATATATATATATATATATATATACACACACACTCTTTTCCTATAGGTAGGTATTATCCACTTTTCAATTTCCTGGGTACTGGTATTTTATAAGAATATGCTCCCAGACTACTTTTATAATTCACATCTTGCATAAAACCATATAAATATTGACAACTGAGAGATTTCCATTTACCTGCCAATGGATTACTGCCACTGTTATTAGTAACAACACATTCTGCAATATGAAATCATGTGATAACTGACATACTTCACATTATTTGGGAGTTTTCACATAAAATTGGTTTCATATAAATTTTATGCTAAAGTATTCTAAATTATTGTAATTCAAATTCATATATACTTTTAAAGATACATTTGTAGTTTCACTTCTAAAAGTTGGCCTAATTTAAATCCCCAAACTGATAGTGTTATAGTCTTATCTATTTGTTGACCTGCCTATATTTCTCAAAGAAATTAAACCTAAAAGAATTAAATGCTTCTATAAAATAATAACAGAATACTGACTTTAATATTATATACTTGGATATAAAATCTTATTAGAATTGTTACTTGTCTTCACTCTTAAATCTTTAATACAATTAGGTAGATTAATGACTTTAAACATTTTTTATTAGCTGAATAGTCATGCATAGTTTTTATTATACATGATGTTACCATAGTTATTTTGCTTTTAAGAATGTGACTTTTGCAGTACTTAACACAGATGGTATTATTACACAAAGCCTGACACAATAGATCTATTTAGCACACTCAATAATTAAGATTACCTGCAAAAAGCTAAAGGCATATGTTTCCAAGAAGAGAAACCCTACTTAATAATCTTTTCATTTTAAAAATGCCCTATCTTTCCTGCTATAAACTTCAGGGCTTTGTACCATTGACAAAAACAACATTGTCTCAGTTTATAGAATGATGGATAGACATTATAACATAAGATAAATTACCAAATAATCCTGACAGAAGAAACAATGTGTACTTTTTTAAAATGTGATTTTTGCAGTGCTCTGTAGAGTATAAATATGTTTTTTGCTATTTTCTACCCAATAATGAGAAAATTCTAAATTTAAGTAGTAGCGAGTAGAAAATTTGTATCATCATATAACTGATGGGATAATTAAATTAGGTTTCTTGCAGGTAAAATTAATGACTTAGAGTTCTCTTCCTGTTGCTCTTTTTAAATACAAGGCCATAACTAAATCGGTATTTTGCATAGTAGCATCACTAAGAGTGATAGTAGTTTTATGAATTTGTGTAATAAGCTCTTTAGAATAGATGACTATAGTCTTCATTTATTTCATCTGAGAAATCCAAACTGTTATTACCAATATTAAATGTAATCATATTAAATCCTAAAGCATTATTTGAATTCATTGACACAAAGGCAAATTATCATAAAATGTTTTCTTAAGTACATTACAGAAGACACAAACACCCCAGCCATTATTTCTGACAGAGGACAGAGTATTAAAATGGGACTAGATGATAGCCCAGCTTGGGCTTACAGAATTAATGAAGAACAAATGTTCTAGGTGATGTGTATGCATGACATTCTCTCTGTGGGATGACCTTCATTCTTCCTCAGTTAGCTAATGAGGATTTCTTTGTTATTTTTCTTGCTGAAGGACCTCAGGGCCTTGTATCATTATTGAGTGAACACAATGTCACCTCAGCTGGCAGAACTGTTTTGTCTCTTGTCAGGAAGAGAAGTTTCCTTATGTCATCTGGAGAAAGCACAACAGAGGAACTGGCAATTGAGACCCAGACATTTCAATCAGTAAACTTGAGCCAGTGTTTAGGGTGTTTGTTATGAGTGAAGAAAAGTCACACTAATCTATACTTAGGATATTTCTTATCTAGTTATCATGATATTTGGTTAGGAGACTTCTATTTTTATGCTATTATGTATATCACACACACACACACACACACACACACACACACATGTATGAGGTACTTTTGTTCCTCAAATAGCGTTGATACAACCTCTCTAACCCAAATTCCCAACTGATGGCTGCAAACAAAGGGAAGAGACAGAGTAGGGAGGGATAGAAGAAATGTGTAACAGCTTATTGAATAAAATACCAGCATAACGTCTTCATTTTAACCTTTAGTTTTCTGTTGTTCTTAGAAAAACAAAAAGCATTAGGATGAGATGGTTGGACGGCATCACTGACTCAATGGACATGAGTTTGAGTAAGCTCTGGGAGCTGGTGATGGATAAAGAACCCTGGTGTGCTGCAGTCCATGCAGTTGCAAAGAGTCAGACATGATTGAGTGACTGAACTGTAATGAACTGAGTGCATTGGCAGGACTTTCTTGGTGGCTCAGTTGGTAAAGAATCTGCCTGCAATGCAGGAGTTCTGGATTCAGTCCCTGGGTCAGAAAGATCCCCTGAAAAAGGAAATGGCAGTTTATTCCACCATGCTTGTCTGGGAAATCCCACGGACAGAGGAGCCTTGCAGGCTACAGTCCATGGGTTCCAAGAGTAGGACACAACAGCTAAACCACCACCACTAATATATTGGTGTTGTGAAAATCAGAACACTAGAAGATGCTCTGTACAATGACAGTTATAACTTGTAACAGCAAATCTTTTAGAAGGCTAGGTTTTATGGAGGTTATGTATTAGCTCAGACTCTGCAATGAAATGCATTAAGGTGTGTATGTATCTCTCTACGGGTTAAATCCTATTGTTTAACTGTTGAGCTTTTTCCAGTCATTTGAATGTTATTCAGGGGCTTGCCAATATAAAACAGTAGCAAAAGAAAATTATAAAACCTATCTTTTTTGATGCTAGTAATAATAGTATATGGCTGAAGTTATACAAGTTTATAAATACAAAATGACTTCATGTTTATATTTCTTTTTCTTTAAAAGATTAAATTATAAGAAGGTTTCAGCCAAGGTGTTCCATGATACAGCTCATAAAGATTTGGCTCCAGGTTGCTAGAGTATCAGACCTAGATGCAACAATATCTAACTTATAAATCTGTGCAAGAGAAAAACTTTCTGAGCCTCACATTTCTCTCCTTCATAAAAATAGACCTAGAAAATGAACTTCAGGTCCTAAAGTTAATTAAATGATATTCAATGAGAAGCTGCTTTGAAAACTGAGTCTATCATCATTTATCAACATATTAAAATCAATGTTTATAATTTTTGTCAATTACCTTGATATTTCAATCAAACAGATTGAATTGAGAATTCTGACCAAACCACAAAGAATTTATAACTTCTAAATAAGATAGTGCTAAGGGACTAATTAACTTGGTTTACCAGCTATCTTTGTGGCTTCTATAGATTTGGTGCTTTAATATCTGTTCTACATGCATAATCTGAATATGTCTTATTTTGGACAACCTGATAATATGTTTAAGTGATCTTGCTTTGGCGTTCTGCCTACTTCATCTCCTTCCTGCCAGAAGTCTTCCTCCCAGGGGTGCACTTTTCAAATACAAATCTGCAAATCTAGAATCCCCATCCCTAACCACTTAACTTACCGGGTTCTCACAATCAGGCCACTATCTGCTCTTATCACTGCAGGATCCAGTAGCAAGGACAGCTCCTACGCCTCTGGGTTTTCTGAAATTATCTAAATTAGTCAATTCTAATCCTAGTAACACTACCTCACCTATGCTTCTTCACAGAAATCATAGAAAAGTATTCTTGACCTTCCTCCTCTGCGTAATGACAGACCCTGGAGTTCTCATGTGCTCCCTGCCCCCATGGTTTGATGTAGCATGCCCCCTCCTCTTGGGAACTAGGAGTAATAAAAATCTCTTTTCAATGTCCAATTGTTTCCTGATTTGTTGGTCTCACTAAATGTTTTCTATTAATATATTATTTTTTAAATGATTGGATTATTTTCATACCTAGCTATGGTTAAATTTTGGAGAAGGCAATGGCACCCCACTCCAGTACTCTTGCCTGGAAAATCCCATGGAAAGAGGAGTCTGGTAGGCTGTGGTCCATGGGGTCGTTGAGTCAGACACGATTGAACAACTTCACTTTGACTTTTCACTTTCATGCGTTGGAGAAGGAAATGGCAACCCACTCCGGTGTTCTTGCCTGGAGAATCCCAGGCAAGAATAGTGGAGCCTGGTGGGCTGCCATTATAGGGTCGCACAGCATCAGCCACGACTGAAGTGACTTAGCAGTAGCAGTATGGTTACATTTGGGCTTCCCTCATAGCTCAGTTGGTAACGAATCTGCCTGCCATGCAGGAGACCCACGTTCAATTCCTGGGAAGGAAGATCCCCTGGAGAAGGAAATGGCAACCCACTCCAGTATTCTTGCCTGGAGAATCCTATAGATAGAGGAGTCTGGCAGGCTACAGTCTGTGGGGTTACAAGAGTCAGATACGATTTAGCAACTAACTAAACCACCACCACCATGAATAAATTTACTTTAATATGTTAAAAGACATAAAAATAATTATTTAGATAATATGCATTTCCCGTGGCAAAGTAGTCTAACAATAGAACCCCAAAAAAGTAATATGATAAACATATTTCAAGATCCTTTTATTTAACTTTCAATATGGAGATTATTTGAAGCCTCATTTAAACTATTTATTTATTTATTTATGGGCTTCCCTGGTAGCTCAGTTGATAAAGAATCATCCTGCAATGCAGGAGATCCTGGTTCCATTCATGGGTCAGGAAGCTCCCCTGGAGAAGGGATAGGCTACCCGCTCCAGTATTCTTGGGCTTCCCTGGTGGCTTAGCTGGTAAAGAATCCACCTGCAATGCAGGTGACTTGGTTTCAATCCCTGGTTGGGAAGATCCCCTGGAGAAGTGAAGAGCTACCCATTCCAGTATTCTAACCTGGAGAATTCCATGGGCCATAGTCCATGGGGTTGCAGAATCGAACATGACTGAGTGACTTTCACTTTCACTCTAAACTATTTATAGGCATAAGTATGAGGAAATTACTATTTTATGTTATTTTCACTTTTTGAAAATTCATTCAATGAATATTTGTTATGTACCTTGTACAGTGCTAGGCACTAGACTTTGAGGATATAATAGCAATCAAAACTTGCTGGGGTCCAGCCCCAGTGGATCCAGGGTGATTCAAAGAGGAGACGGATAGGGGAGGAAAAAAGTTATTTATTTAGAAATATAAAATTAGGAAATAATAGTATAGTAGGAAAACTTTGGTGGAGAAAAGAGGCTGAATAACTTGGTTTACATGGAAAGCCAATAAAGTTCTAAGACAAGGAACTTGCACCATCTACGTTTGCCCACTGGCGTCCTCTTGAATATTTGAGGGTGCCCCACCTTGGGCTCCCCCTCACGTGGATCTTAGAAGCTGGGACCAGTAAGTAGACATGACGAGCCTCCACGCCCCAGATGGGAATTCAGCCAGAAATTAAAGAAGAGACACGGGGGAAACCAGTCAAGCAACTGGCCCTGGCCGCTATTGTTCAGAAGGCCTTTTATACCTTTTTGATTGTACATGGAGATCAAGGGGTAATACAAAATTATGCAGCGTTAGCAGCCCAGACTCTCATCAAAACCAGGCTTTTTTCTCTGCATGCCTAGTTGTAAACACAAGCCTTAGGTGATTTACATCATCTTCTGGCCAACAGGGCCAATTAACATTTTATAGCCTTTTTTTCTGATAAAGGTTTGTCAACCAGAAGACTCATTTGTGTTGTTCTTCCCAAAGTCTGGTGCCATTCTTAGAAAGCACTAAATAAAGTTACATTCTTACATAGCAAAAATACAACAATTTGTAACAAGTAAAAGGAGTACAGTGATTTATAACAAAAGAAAAGTAATTAACTCAAAAATCTAGTGTTGCTAACATCAAAACTACTATATATCTTTTTCCATATCCCATTTACGTTGATTAACATCCTCCCAGGTGCCTAAAAGATAAAAAATATGGAGGCCTGGCAGCAACCATTGAGTCAACCGTGAAATTCTGTCACCAATATGATTTTTAGCTCTTTAGAAAAGCCTCTGTATCTTTAAGATGCTTTAAGCTTTGTGCCCCTTGAAGTTGGGGGCTGTAAGCAATTCACAAGCTATAAAAGGTACAGAGGAACCTGTTAGGCAAGTTAGAGCGTTATCAAAGGGGGTTTAACTGAAACATCCCTTTCAAATGCAGACTAAAGCCCTGAGTTGACTTTTTCCAGAGAATGTCAGAAGAGTGGAAAAGCAGGCAGATTCTTATTTTTGGGGGCACATGCTCCGGAAATACCAGGGGGAAACCCTGAGACCTGAATCGCCCTTGCCCATCGGGTCTCTGCCATATGACCTTGTCATGGGTGGGATTCCTCACACTGGCTCCTGACAAAAACTAACAAACATCTCTATTCTCACTGGACTTATATTCTAGTGTGAATACAATGAAAAGATAAATAAGATACTATCTTTTTACATTGTCTCATGTAGAGGTAGATAGAAGAAAGAATAAGGCATTGAAGACTGGCAAAATATGTTGATATTTGTGCATCTGTGTGTGAGATCAGGGGAGATAATATTACCAAGCACCCTGAGAATGTGACTTTTGAATAAGAATCCAAAAGAAGTCTGGGAGTTAGCTGTGAGGATATCTAGAGGAAAAGTATTTCAGGCAGAAGAACAGCAAGTGCAGAGATCCTAACTGACTAATAAGGTCAAGGATCAGAGTAAAGGCTGCTATCACTAGGACAGAATAAGCTGGAGGAAAGGTAGGGCATGAAGTCAGAGGGGAAAGGGGAAAGGAAAAGAAGATCAATGGGGCTTTGAAGGTAACACCTGGAGATGGGAAGCATCTGAAGCAACTGATCAATATGTTAACTACTTTTTCTGCTCTATTGAGAGAATGCAATAGTAGTTAAAGGGCAACAGCAGAGAGAGTTAGCAAAGCTATAGCAACCACTGAGGGGACACAGACCACAGGGACTTCGGCAGAAGAGTGGCTGTAGGGGTAAGTAATACGTGGAAAAATTATTTAGAAGGAAAACTTAATTTTTAAAAAGTAGATTGTTTGTAGAGTGTGAGAGAAAGAGAATCAAGATGACACCAAAATTTTAAGCCTAGAAAATAGATTTACTAAGGATTGAAATAATAGTTTGGGGGAGATAAATTTTCTAAGGTCAGCTTTGAACGTGTTAAGTTTGAGATTCTTATTGAAAAACCAAGTGGAAATGTAAAATAGGGAGCTTGATAGGTAGGCAATGTATGGAAATATCCAAGCCAGATGTAATTTGAAAGTCATCAGCATATCAATTATATCTAAATGCATTAGGACTAGATAAGAGGATAAAGTATATATGATACAAATTAACATGTTATCACGAAGTAAACATGCATGTAATTACTACCTGTGCCATAAAAGAATATTATCAACATTCAAAAAGCATCCCTCATGTCATCTCCCAAATAATGCATACTTGAAGGATATTTCACTGAGTATATTTTTTGTTTGGCAGTTCTGTCCATTTACACACTAGATATATCATTCAAGGTTCTCTGGATTTCATTTTTTTTGTATTGCAAAACTAGTTGTCATTCTGTTGCTTTGATCATAATATTTCTTTTTTCCAGAATTGGCTGTTTTTAAATTTGTAATCTCTTTTTTCTTTCAGATGATGTGCTATGAGGTGACTAGGTGTGGATTTCTGTTTGCTTGCTCTTGCATTTGCAAAGCTTTGTGAATACTTGGCTTGATGTGTTTAGTTTGGGAATATTCTTAGCAGTTATCTATTCAAATATTATTTCTATCTCATTATTCTTTCCTCTTCATTCATAGATCCAAAGTTTCCTCTTGTATCCTCTATATTCTTATTATCTTCCTCATTTTTCTTCCTTTATTCACTCCATTCTTCTTTTGGGGTGTTTTTTTTTTTAACATGTCCTTTCTTTCAGTTCATTAATTTTCTCTTTAGCTGTGTTCAACCAGTTCATGACCTCATCTCTTAAATTTTTAGTTCAGGAATTCCCAGTTCTTGAACATTATCTGCCAAAATTATCAGTCTTGTCTTTTATATTCTTGAAACTAGTACAAATAAATAGTTTAAAGTCAAGATCTCCAATATCTGGAGTTTCTGTGCATCTATTTAACTTCTGATTGTGCTAGGTTTGGGATTTTTAGTTTCTTTATTTTATTTTTATTTTCCCTTGTCCCCTTGTGTATATGGATGTTACTTATTTTGTACTTTGAGAACTTTTAAAGAAATGTCACGATCTTTCAATTTTCTTGAGGCAGTTATCTTACTTTTCTGTTTCATTTATTATTTCCATTTGCTCTTTCCAGCATCTGGAACCAGAGTACCTCAGTCACATCAAAGCTGAGGTGAAATCCTCTTGAGTACCTGTTTCCCTTTCTTTCTTTTACTACTAAGGTATAGCCTCTTGAGATACAAACCAATGTAAGGAAAGACCACCTGGGAGCCTTTATTCACAGATATTCTATTCTTAAGCCCAGATGCTCTCAAAAACATGGCTCAGCCTCTCATTAATCCTTAAGTAGATGGTAAATGCCCATAGGAGAAAAGCTTCTTCAAATACTAGGGCATATAATTTAATAATTTTAAAATGTCATTGCTTTTCTTAAAGATTTTGAAAACTAATTGTGCCTTTTGTGAACTTTAGCCAGATAGTTATTTTGAGAAAACACTATATAGCTGAAGCTTTGTTTCATAAAGATATATAACCTAAGCTTATCTTTCATTCAAAAGATATAAACTTCTATATAATCTCCCCAAACTTAGACTTCACTTTTAGCCCAAAATAGATGAATGATAACCTGTGATTTTTTACCACGTAAGAAAGAATGATGATCTAGAGAGTGTTCCAATATGAAACGTTCCTCTTACTAGAGGCTATTACACTGAGCATACTCATGAAACTTGCCATAGGGCTATATCAAGGCTAGCATAAATAGGGAGGGACATTTGAAGCCTCTGAGTTGTGGAACCACATTGCTATGGTGACCAGGGAGCAGGAATGCCTCACAGAGAACATAGTGAAGGAAGACACACATGCCATGAACTGGAACCTAAACAAAAACAAGATAAAATAAAGTAGAGTGGCCTATGGTAGTTTCATATTCAAAGGGCACACTGAGATTAACTCTGAAACTTGTTTGTTGTTCCTTAAAACTTCCCTCAGAATATATATTGCCTTGCTTTGAAGTCCTTTCCATGCCTTTTAGAACTTTGAGGACTAACCTTTGATCTGTATAGAAACATTGGAGAATAGGAGGAAAACTAAATAAGCTTGTTTCAGTTTAAACATTGTAGCACCCAACAAATATCCAAGGAAGTTGTCATCTGGTATTTGGGGCTTATTGTTCTCAGCTGACTTTCCAGTATGACTACTTTAAAATGCTTGGAATTGTGTGCTGTATTATATAAATATGCACATCAAAGAAAATGATAGTACAATAAAATATTATTCCAAGAACAGCAAAATTAATTAGCTATTTATTATGATATCTACTTAAAATTTTTATTTGTCTATTTTTGAAAGCAAGCAAAAATGTCCAGGCATGGACTAATCATATAAAGCTTCATATTTTTGTCCTTGTCTGTTTCATATCATTAGGTTATCACAAACCATAAGATAATACAGTACATTACAGGTAGTGTAATCCATTGTAGTAGGCATTATGTTATGATGTTGGGAAATTGAGAATCTGTTCATTCTCTTATGTTGGCCACCTGCTATCGTGTTAAAGTTAATAACCCAAGACTGAAGGATGAAAGTAAATGCAGATTTTAAAAGTAATGTTATAATTTGTATTACCTTCTGAATAAATGACTTTATTAAAGAAAATCATTTCAGTTCATGCAGGATTCTGAGTCAATGTCTGCAGCTACTATCAGTAAGGAAACTTTCTGGTGATCAGGTAAATTTTTGTTCATTTGTGCTAATTTCTATTGATGAGACCCTTTGCTTTCCGTGTGTACCTCAAACATTATTTGAGAAGCAAGGCTTTCAGTTCAGGGGAGAACTGAAAGAAAGAAACTGCCAGTGGTTTTCACAGAAATAAAAAGACCAGAATATGACAGAATAAGTAGAATAATATGAAAAACTTAAATATGAGCATACATTCAAGCCACCTAGTATGTAAGTGATATGATAGTAAGTTAAGACCCAATTTTTCTCTAGAGTAGTGCAGTGGGTCTAGAGTCATTCAAGAAGGTCATCTGAAATTCAGTATTTTAAAAGTCTAAATTGAAGCTAGCTCTAGAAAAAAAAAATCAGTTAAAGTTTTTTGCCTTTTATTTTGCTCTTTCATAAATTGGTAGTCAAATCAAAACTTATGTTAGTTAGAACATATACAGAAGTATGGAGATTTGCATATTGACTTTAAGGAGATGTTAATTCTTTAATCTTTGAATCTCTCCGGCATTAAAACTCAGACTTGTATATAGCAACAAAAGATGCATGACTACTTAAAGTTTGTGTTCGTATTCAGGTTTTTCTAAACATACTAAAATCACTAGACTATTCTTTGATAAGTCACAATTTTTTTGCCATATACGGTAATTTATTACAATGTAGTTTATATGCCTTATTATTCATCTTCTACTTTATTAATTTATTTATTTTAACTTTATTATTTTTATTTCAAAAATAAGTCAAAAATACCTATTAGCTGTTAGTTATCAGGGTGCACGTGTCTACTATACATTCATTCCAGAGTCCTGTAGGGGACACATTAATACAATAAAGAACAGATGAGCGAGCATATGGTTTGTTAAGTCGTGTTTATAATAATTAAATCCAGATCACATTTAAATAAAGGGTCAGTCGCACACAAATTAGAAATTCTGGTTTAACACTTTTTAGTGGTAAGAGGTTAGGGGCATTGCTACCAGTATGAACAGAAAAGCCACATGCCATGAAATAAACAATTCTAATTACTAAAATGTTAAAAACAAAACACTGTGTAAGAAGGTGGCGCATTTCAAAAATATGTTTGATGTTTCTATTAAATTTTTACCAGATGGCCAGAGTTGCTACCGGAGAAGGCAATGGCACCCCACTCCAGTACTCTTGCCTGGAAAATACCATGGACCTAGGAGTCTGGTGGGCTGCAGTCCATGGGGTCGCTCAGAGTTCACTTTCACTTTTCACTTTCATGCATTGGAGAAGGAAATGGCAACCCACTCCAGTGTTCTTGCCTGGAGAATCCCAGGGACGGGGGAGCCTGGTAGGCTGCAGTTTATGGGGTAGCACAGAGTTGGACATGACTGATGTGACTTAGCAGCAGCAGCAGCAGCAGCAGAGTTGCTACAAATAGATGACAGATATAAAAGTATTTCTCAATCTAGGGTACACGGAAAACAACAAAAATGTATGGACAACAGACTTAATACAGATAAAGTGAAAACACATATATCCTGGCTGAATAGCTATTTTTACATCTTTTTCCCCTTAATTTTCTATATCTAACCTAGTTTGGAAGGGTCATATATATTGACTTCTTAATCTAATAAATTAGCATAAATGTACTGAAGTTTTTTACAATGTAGATGATTTGGAGAAAAGACTTCAGAAACCATTTTAGCAATAGCGTTTTCACCTGGAATTTTTACTCATTCATCATATTTACAGAAATCTCCTAGCCTGGATAATTGTTTTTCAACTCATCTCAGAATAAGCAATCAAGTTTTTAGGGTCTACCCAGTTCCAGTGAACTCCCCAAAAGGAAGAAGGATCTAGTTATATCCATTTTGTTAAGTGAATCTTAAATCTCAAAAATACTAATAGAGATCACTGAGGCCTCTACATGAGGACAACTTTATTTGCTTCCTATTAGAGAATGCTACTTAGTGTGAAGGATTATGATCATTGAAAGGTCACTGAGTCACCAGTAATCTAAAGACACAATATTTTTGTTTTTTTAGTTCTAGGCATAGAAAAACAAGAATTAATTAATAAGAAATTCAGGTAATTTATAGACGTTGCACGTTAAAAATGAATGTAACACTGTCAGTTAGCCTGGTGGGAAGTTAGCATAAGAAGGGACAAGCGATCTCCACTGGAGAGTATGGACACCTAGTCAATGTGTGGCAAAAGGGGTATGGAGGGGGTGGTTGCCAGGGAAACTGGAAAACCAGTACATTAGACTCTAGTTTTTCTGACTGACAAGACAGGGTGGAATTCTTGAGGAAGGATATTGGTTTAAGTTCCTTTTATTTACCAGGAGAGCTCAGTAAGACTCACTGAGTGAAACCATGTCATTGTCACGGCAGTTTATATGTTAAGTTGCTGTTAATTTTGAATTCCAACAGGAACCATAGCATTACTAAGATAAAATAGTATAAGAAACAATATGAATGTCACTCCTGACCCCACTTTCTAGAATGTGTCAAAGAAGGGTTCGGTTCAGTTCAATCGCTCAGTCATGTCCGACTCTTTGCAACCCCATGAACCACAGCATGCCAGGCCTCTTTCTCTATCACTGACTCCCAGGGTTTACTCAAATTCATGTTCATTGAGTCGATGATGGCTTCTNATTGACTTCTTAATCTAATAAATTAGCATAAATGTACTGAAGTTTTTTACAATGTAGATGATTTGGAGAAAAGACTTCAGAAACCATTTTAGCAATAGCGTTTTCACCTGGAATTTTTACTCATTCATCATATTTACAGAAATCTCCTAGCCTGGATAATTGTTTTTCAACTCATCTCAGAATAAGCAATCAAGTTTTTAGGGTCTACCCAGTTCCAGTGAACTCCCCAAAAGGAAGAAGGATCTAGTTATATCCATTTTGTTAAGTGAATCTTAAATCTCAAAAATACTAATAGAGATCACTGAGGCCTCTACATGAGGACAACTTTATTTGCTTCCTATTAGAGAATGCTACTTAGTGTGAAGGATTATGATCATTGAAAGGTCACTGAGTCACCAGTAATCTAAAGACACAATATTTTTGTTTTTTTAGTTCTAGGCATAGAAAAACAAGAATTAATTAATAAGAAATTCAGGTAATTTATAGACGTTGCACGTTAAAAATGAATGTAACACTGTCAGTTAGCCTGGTGGGAAGTTAGCATAAGAAGGGACAAGCGATCTCCACTGGAGAGTATGGACACCTAGTCAATGTGTGGCAAAAGGGGTATGGAGGGGGTGGTTGCCAGGGAAACTGGAAAACCAGTACATTAGACTCTAGTTTTTCTGACTGACAAGACAGGGTGGAATTCTTGAGGAAGGATATTGGTTTAAGTTCCTTTTATTTACCAGGAGAGCTCAGTAAGACTCACTGAGTGAAACCATGTCATTGTCACGGCAGTTTATATGTTAAGTTGCTGTTAATTTTGAATTCCAACAGGAACCATAGCATTACTAAGATAAAATAGTATAAGAAACAATATGAATGTCACTCCTGACCCCACTTTCTAGAATGTGTCAAAGAAGGGTTCGGTTCAGTTCAATCGCTCAGTCATGTCCGACTCTTTGCAACCCCATGAACCACAGCATGCCAGGCCTCTTTCTCTATCACTGACTCCCAGGGTTTACTCAAATTCATGTTCATTGAGTCGATGATGGCTTCTAACCATCTCATCCTCTGTCGTCCCCTTCTCCTCCTGCCTTCAATCTTACCCAACATCAGGGTCTTTTCAAATGAATCAGCTCTTTGCATCAGGTGGCCAAAATATTGAAGTTTCAGCTTCAACATCAGTCCTTCCAATGAACACCCAGGATGGATTTTCCTTAGGATGGACTGATTACATCCCCTTGCAGTCCAAGGGACTCTCAAGAGTCTTCTCCAACACCACAGTTCGAAAGCATCAATTCTTCTGCACTCAGCTCTCTTCATACTCCAACTCTCACATCCATACATGACCACTGGAAAAACCATAACCTTGACTAGATGGACATTTGTTGACAAAGTAATGTTTCTGCTTTTTAATATGCTATCTAGATTGGTCATAACTTTCCTTCCAAGGAGTAAGCATCAGGCACAATTGCCTCCACTTATACTCTTGGAGCTAAGGAGTTCATGGTACAATACTCAGTAGAAGAGTATTATAGGCTCTTCCAAAGAGCCTCTTTGGAAGAAAGACATGGATGGCTTCCATTAATACTTAATTAAATATGTGAACAATTATGATAACTAAAACTCTTATTGCTTAAAGCTTTATTTCCTTTGCAAGCTAGTTTATTCTTTAGAGGTGAGAAAGTATGACTGATTTTCCCTAGAGGAAGGATTCCTGCAAACAATGTGTCGAAAACAGAATTTTCTTGTGAAATATCAGTTTCTCAAACCCTATCACCTCTACCCTAATGTCTCAGCTTCTTCCTGTTCCTCTGAGTCCTTCCCACAGTTCTTTCTAGTTCAAAGTTACTGAGAATCCTTTAGACTTGACATCTTCCCAATTCTCAGAAACCAGGACCCAAGGAAAGGGAGAAATATACGGGTTGAATGGGAAATTGTGATTCTGAATAATCCTTACCTTCTATGCACAAAGCAGATGTTCAATAAATTTTAACTGAATGAAACAAATTTCAAAATGTTGTAATAGAATTGTTCTCATTAGAACGTTTACTTGCTCATCAAAAATCATTGAAATTCGCCTGGACTTATTTACAAAGAGGGGTCAAAGCTTTCTTGTCTTGTTTTGCTATTATTTTTTGATGGAACAATTCTTTCTTTCTCTAAGTATTCTCAGGTAGATTCCAAAAGGCAACAACTCAAATAAATGAAACAATTCCAACACATGTGCATGTATTCTAGAAATATTCTTAAAATTATGATTACCTGTCAAGATATTGGTATTAAGAATAGAATCTTAATAGTAGCTATACTTTGAGGTAGTTTCAACATTTCTGAGTGTTTCTCAATGATTAATCAGATTATTGGGCCTCATTGCTAAGTTAAAGGAGAATCTTCACTAAAACTGAAAAGATTTGTAATGTTTCAGAAAAGTCACTGTGCTGTGCTTAGTTGCTCAGTCATGTCTGACTTTGCAACCCCATGAACTGTAGCCCACTAGGCTCCTCTGTCCATGGGGCAAGGATACTTGAGTGGGTTGCCATACCCTCCTTCAGGGATCCTCTCAACCTAGGGACTGAACCCAGGTCTCCTGCATTGCGGGCAGTCTTTACATCTGAGCCACCAGAGAAGCCCAAGAATATTGGAGTGGGTAGCCTATACCTTCTCCAGGGTAACTTCTCAACCCCAGAAATGAACTGGGGTCTCCTGCATTGCAGGCAGATTCTTTACCAGCTGAGCAACCTGGGAAGCCCATGGTCATTGGTCATTGGAAAAGTCATTAGTCATTTTCAAATTCATCCCAGGTGTGATATAGATAACATATTTTTTCTTGCTTTACATTATCTGGATCCATCTGTGTTTATCTTAAAGCTAGAAACTAAGCAGAAACAATTTGTTTAATTATCTTAAAAATTTTAATGACATAACATTCTGGCTCAAATTGGGCATATTATAAAGCACTTTTTTTAATTTAAAGCATTTAATTCAGGTATTTGTGATTTTTTTTTTTTTTTGGTCTTATGTAACATACCTTTTTCTCTCTTCGATCATAGAGTATAAGGCAAATAGAAACAGATTTTGACTTTATTGATTATAAAACATGAACATAGAATGTATGATTTTAAAAGGTGTGGATTTCTACATAAAGAATTTAACTATGATTTAAAAAGTATGTGCAGTACTTAGTTCTAGTAAAGTTGAACCCAGCTACACATATAGTTTTTTATTTTAAATATATTTTAATGGTTAGTATGTTCTCTAATACCTGTGCTTATAGATAAAGATTATCTACCCTAGACTATGATGCTAATTTTAGAAATAAAACTTATAAACAGAAAATGCACTAAACATGTACAAAATTCTAGACTGGTGTTAATTTTGCTACAAAAACCCAAAGCATTGATTATTATAGTTATAAATGAAGGAAAAACAGAAAAATGCCTTCCCCTAGTATTATTAGAAAACTAGAAATAGTTTTCTGGTGTCTGGATTAATTTTCCTATGTGGTCACATCTCAGAACTCATAATTTTTACTGGACTAATGTACCCATAATATTTTTTAGTTTGTGTTTTCAAGTACTGTCAGAAAGGAACAAAAAAGTCACTAAGTGCTATTTTTCTTCATTTGTTCACTCTTTTTTTTTCTTACTACTTGTTGTTGTTCAGTCCCTCAGTGGTGTCTGACTCTTTGCAAACCCATGGACTGCAGCATGCCAGGCATCCCTGTCCACCACCAACTCCTGGAACTTGCTCAAACTTGTATCCATTGAGTCGGTGATGTCATCCAACCATCTTATCCTCTGTCATCCCCTTCTCCTTTGGCCTTGAATCTTACCCAGCATCAGCATTTTTCCCAATGAGTCAGTTTTTTGCATCAAGTGGCCAAAGTATTGGAATTTCAGCTTCAGCATCAGTCCTCCCAATGAATATTCAGGACTGATTTCCTTTAAGATGGACTGGTTGGGTCTCCTAGAAATCCAAGGGACTCTCAAGAGTCTTCTAAACACCATAGTTCAAAAACATCTATTTTCAGTGCTCATCTTTGTTTATGGTCCAACCCTCACATCCATACATGACTAGTGAGAACACCATAGCTTTGATTAGATGGACCTTCGTTGGCAAAGTAATGTCTCTGCTTTTAAATGCTGTCTAGGTTGTTTATAGCTTTTCTGTCAAGGAGCAAGCATATTTTAATTTCATGGCTGCAGTTACCATATGCTGTGATTTTGGAGCCCACGAAAATAAATTTTGTCACTGTTTCTATTGTTTTCCTGTCTATTTGCCATGAAGTGATGGGATTGGATGCCATGATCTTAGTTTTTTGAATGTTGAGTTTTAAACCAGCTTTTGCACTCTCTTCTTTCACTTTCATCAAGAGACTCTTTAGTTCCTCTTTGCTTTCTTCCATAAAGGTGGTGTCATCTGGATATCTGAGGTTATTTACATTTCTCTGGCAATCTTGTTTCCAGCTTGTGCTTCATCCAGCCTGGCATTTCACATGATGTACTCTGTGTATAAGTTAAATAAGCAGGGTGATAGTATACAGACTTGTCATACTCCTTTCTCTATTGGGAACCAGTCCATTGTTCCATGTCCATTTTTGCTGTTGCTTTTTGACCATCATATAGGTTTCTCAGGAGGCAGATTAGGTGGTCTGGTATTCCCATCTCTTTAAGAATACCAGACTTTGATTACTTGAGTTACAATTGTCTTTTTCTGACAGATCATCTTCCAAAGAGGAAAATAAGCACAACTGCAGTCATCACTAATGTTGATTTTTAAAAAATTTTAGTCAAAAGTTATCAACATTATGTGGGAATATAGGGTAGATTTTTATTAACAAAGTATAATGAAAAAAAATGGAATATGAAATACAACTAGATGGAAATAATTAGAATTAAGAAATGGAGAGGAAAAATATAATAGTTATAAATCAATATAAATTTTATTTGAAACTGCTGCTGCTAAGTCACTTCAATCATGTCCGACTCTGTGCGACCCCATAGGCGGCAGCCTACCAGGCTCCGCCATTCCTGGGATTCTCCAGGCAAGAACACTGGAGTGGGTTGGGTTGCCATTTCCTGCTCCAATGCATGAAAGTGAAAAGTGAAAGTGAAGTCGCTCAGTCATGTCCGACTCTTTGTGACCCCATGGGCGGCAGCCCACCAGGCTCCTCCATCCATGGGATTTTCCAGGCAAGAGTACTGGAGTGGGGTGCCATTGCCTTCTCCTGTTTGAAACTTATAAATACCCCCAAAATATTTACTTTAAAATTCTAATTTTTTTTATTTTGAAGCATCTCTTAGTCCAGTGCTTCTTAACATTTAATGTGAAGTCATGACTTCTGAGCATCTCTGTAAAATGCAGATTGAGATTCAGTAGGCCTGGGTTGGAGCCTGAGATTCCAACAAAATATTATTGACACTGTTGATCTGTGAACATCAGTTTGAGTGACAAGGGTCTGTAGAACAACCTGAGAATTAAGTTTTTTAAAATATGGAGTATCAAAAAAAAAAAAAAGAGTTTCTATAATATAAACTTAAATACAAGGATAACTAGTTAAATTGAAGAGATATTTGAACAAAATATTGAACAAAATTTCAGGATCACAACTAAAATATTGAAAATTAGCAGATGTTGAATTACCATTCTGTAAATTCTATACAATATGCTATTGAATGTTACTAAATATGAATAGAGAACGAAAAGTGGGGAACATAACTGCTGATGCCTTGAAGGCTCATACACTGAACTGCTGCTGCTTAGTTTCTCAATTGTGTCTGACTCTCTGTGGCCTGGTGGACTGTAGCCCACCATGCTCCTCTGCCCATGGAATTTTCCAGGCAGGAGTACTGGAGTGGGGTGTTATTTCCTTCTCCAGGAGATCTTCCCAACCCAGGGTTCAAACCTGCATCTGTGTCTCCTGCATTTGGCAAGTGGATTCTTTACCCCTAGTACCACCTGGAAAGCCCAAGATATTGAGCATCTGAATTTTATTTGAACCATTCTTAATTTGGCTTCCAAAGATGGACTTCACACGTTTTTTTTACCCTTCTAAAACATGTGAAAGATTTCATTGTGACCACATGTGCAGTTTTTCAGGTGAGAGTAATCAAAGATTCCAGATGTCGAACGGTTGTAGAAACAATAGTCTGAAGAGATAATGAAGTCTTATTCCTCAGTTATAAACTTCAGGAAGAAAAGAAGGATATATATTATCTATATGTGTGCATGCTAAGTTGCTTCAGTCGTGTCTGACTCTTTGTAACCCTATGGACTGTAGCCCACCAGGGTCCTCTGTCCAAAGGATTCTACAGAATACTGCAATGGGTTTCCATGCCCTCCTCTAGGGGTATACGCAATCCAGGGATCGAACCTGGGTCTCCCGCATTGCAGGTGAATTCTTTATCCCTGGGAAGCCTCATAGGTATATATGTTTATATATATGTAAGTATATTATGTGTGTATAGACAGAAACATAGATATGGATATAGGATATATAGATATATATTGCATATTTTTATAATTATATGTATGTTGTATATAAATTTTTATTTTATATATAATTATATGTATATATTATCTATATATATCCTATATCCATATCTATATATCCTATATCCATATCTATATTTCTGTCTATACACATATATATACTTATATACATATAAACACATGCATGCATATATGCACATATGACTACATAGATATACACATAAGTATGCTGTTTATAATTTGCTAGCATACTTAAATCATTTAGTCATTTAAGAGTGAAAATATTGATTTTTATATTACTCTATTTGCTATCTTTCTTTTGTATTATATATATATGGTAATATAATATTTGAACTCATACTGAGGAATAAATGATCTATCCTTATTTCAGTGCACCTGGGACTAAAAATGGCTGCACTTATGTTTTATCTATTTTACCCACATTTATCTTGAATTGCAACCATAATAAGTATAAATACATTTATCCTTTTGAAAATAATTATACTTCAGTTGTCTTTGCAAAACATTTTATGAACAGGAACGTGCAAAAATATAATTTAGAACCTGAAATTTCATTGTCATAAAATGTAGAAATAAAAAGGAGCAATCAGACTGTATCAAACCAAAAAATATACAAAGTAGATGTATTTCTATAAAATTTAATATAAGAAAGTTATTTTATTTAATCATTCTAGAAGCTAGGAAAGCTAGATCTCAAATTAACTTAGATTATTTGTTTTGGGAAAGCAAAAAATATAAATCAGCAATAGAAAATGAAGCATAAATTATCTTCAAGTGTCTTCTAGTACGACGGTTTACTTGGCTAGGTATTTGAACCTCTGAAGAAGATGGTTTTGGAAGTAAGAGGTAATAGGAATAATTATATGGGGAATAAAGATTTTATTTAACTCAGAAGTGATTACTAGTCTTTCAAGGAAAAGTGTGAAGTATCTCAAAAGCCACCTATCATAAGCTGTGTTCATAATCCAAGTGATGACAATATCATTTTTGTATAAATTATCCTGTTTGCAATTGGCAACATTTCATATATACATCATATTGTCAAAAGATTTCAAATATGTATATAAAAATAACTTAAATAAGTATTAATTTTAAGATCCCTATAGGGGACAGCCTTGTTATTAATACCATGAAGAGCAGATGCTGTAGCATATGGCATACTAGCTCATGTTTATGTTAATTTTATGTAAATAGGATTTTAATACAGCAACATTAATCTGTTGTTGCTTTGGTTTTCTGATATATCACTTTACCCTCTTTTTGGATAAGATTAATGTAGGTAGTTTAGACTTTCTCTGAAAGTTCCTTTTTAGCAGTGTAAAGAGCAATGACTTACTTAAATCTTTAACACATATGTTTAAATAGAAAGTCAGACCCATAAAGAAACTAAGAATTTATCTAAATCTCATTCTCCTGCTCAGTTGAAGCTGACTTTAAGAAGTACAAAAGAGAATCAAATATGTATCAGTGGAGGAAATGAGTATGTATCTGTGGAGCAAATAAACGTATTTGTTTTAGTTAAATAGCTATTAATTGGATAGGTAAAATGGACCAGAGGAAAATTCTCCTAAGTTATATTTTAACTTTGTGAATCATATTACAAGAAAGTATACATTTCTTCTATTCTGGAAATTAAAAATTTAAGTGGAAACTATTTTTATTAAGGAGATTCTGGTTAACTTTTTAAAGATTGTATTATCTCCCTTTAGATTATAAGCATGAAGATGCATCCAGTTTATTTATTTAATAGTAATGCAACTTGAAACATTTATTTTTTAATTGCTTTAGTTGACATATGACATAATATTAGCTTTAGGTGTTTGTATTACTTTTAGTTTAGATGATTTGGTATATGTTCAGTTCAGTTCAGTCACTCAGTCATGTCCGACTCTTTGTGACCCCATGAATTGCCAGGCCTCCCTGTCCATCACCAACTCCCGGAGTTCACTCAAACTCACGTCCATCGAGTCAGTGATGCCATCCAGTCATCTCATTCTCTGTTGTTCCCTTCTCCTCCTGCCCCCAATCCTTCCCAGCATCAGAGTCTTTTCCAATGAGTCAACTCTTCGCATGAAGTGACCAAAGTACTGGAGCTTCAGCTTTAGCATCATTCCTTCCAAAGAAATCCCAGGGCTGATCTCCTTTAGAATGGACTGGTTGGATCTCCTTACAGTTCAAGGGACTCTCAAGAGTCTTCTCCAACACCACAGTTCAAAAGCATTAATTCTTCGGCACTCAGCCTTCTTCACAGTCCAACTCTCACATCCATACATGACCACTGGAAAAACCATAGCCCTGACTACATGGACCTTAGTCGGCAAAGTAATGTCTCAGCTTTTGAATATGCTATCTAGGTTGGTCATAACTTTTCTTCCAAGGAGTAAATGTCTTTTAATTTCATGGCTGCAGTCACCATCTGCAGTGATTTTGGAGCCCCCAAAATAAAGTCTGACACAGTTTCCACTGTTTCCCCATCTATTTCCCATGAAGTGACGGGACCAGATGCCATAATCTTTGTTTTCTGAAGGTTGAGCTTTAAGCCAACTTTTTCACTCTCCTCTTTTACTTTCATCAAAAGGCTTCTCAGTTCCTCCTCACTTGATATACGTGTATGATGTGAAATGATCACCACAATAAATCTAGTTAGCATCATCACCACACACAGATACAGATTGTTTTTCCTTTGTGATTAGACTTTTAAGATGTACTCAGTTAGCAACTTTAGGTATACAATATGGTATTGTTTGTTAATTATCATCATATTGCTGTCCATTGTGCCTCCAGGATTTATGCATCTTATAATTGGTAGTTTGAACCTTTTGACCATTTCCTTTATTCTCCTACCAAACTCCTCCTTTGGTATCCAGCAATCTGTTCTCTGTACCTATCAGTTCAGTTTTTTTCTATTTTAGACCACAAATTAGATATTTTATAGTATTTGTCTTTCTTTGTTTTATTTCACTTAGCATAATGCTCAATTTTTTAATTGTTACACTTTGCAGAACAAAAATATAACTCCTAGTATTCTTATAGATGAACTATAAGAGAGGCAATTTACCATTTTTGTTTACTCAGAATTATAATAACATGATAAAATAATAAATGGAATGGAATATTTCATATTATTGATGTTTTGATATTTATCATAAATAGTAATTCATGCTTAACTTTATTTCATTAAATTATGGATTATCATATTATACTATATTTAACATATCTTATAGTCCAACATTATAGGTCATTTAGAAGAGAAAATGAGTCACTTAAATTTCCGTACCATAATAAATTTGTATTGATTTGTGGTCTGGATTTGGAGGAGTTGGGAGAGCAAACTGCCTGTAATATTTACTCACCAAAAAATAATTATTTTGAAGCTATTTAACAGATATTGTTTTAAAAGGTCAGTTTTATATTCATGTAATTATGAAGCAGAATTAAATGCTACTTTGCTTTTGTAGTTTGAGTAACTCAATCAAGATCAAGTCAGATCCTAAAAATCCATGTAATTCTAGTCTAAGATGAGGAATTAATTTAATCCTGAATAAAGCCAATTTCCACAAGTAAAAGAAACGTGCAGTCATTTAAACATATGAATGACATTTTTCTGGGCAATTGATGGATATTTGAGAAGGACCAAACACTGTTATAGAATAGAATGACATTACGCCCCTAACTCCCTGAATTTTAGATGAATCCAAATTTCAACAACTGGTTTTTAATCTTTTGAACTCATTGTTATACATATGAATATTTTTGTGGAGTAAGTTTACGTAGAAATGTATTTTAAAAGAACACTTAAATTGAAAATTTTTGTTGTTTGACAGTATTGGAAATTATGATACAAAATACGTTAATTCTGAAGAAAAAATCAATTTATTATTATAAAGCCTCATGTTGAAAGGTCACTGACATGTTATATTGTGATTTTATCATGATTTGAGAAGAATGTATCATTTAATGAAACATTTCAGAGCAGAGAGCAGTTTGAACAGAGAATATATATGCCTTCTCACATGACCTCACAATCTTAATGAGCAATGTTTTTCTGCCTACTGAAGCTACCATTTAAAGTTTGATCCTAAATATTGAAGTTAATGATTTCTGCTATCCCACAAAAACAGTTTCAATGGCTGAAATATAACTACTTTTAGAACATCTGATGGCATATTCAAAAGCAGAGACATTACTTTGCCAACTAAGGTCCGTCTAGTCAAGGCTATGGTTTTTCCTGTGGTCACATATGTATGTGAGAGTTGGACTGTGAAGAAGGCTGAGCGCCCAAGAATTGATGCTTTTGAACTGTGGTGTTGAAGAAGACTTTTGAGAGTCCCTTGGACTGCAAGGAGATCCAACCAGTCCATTCTGAAGGAGATCGGCCCTGGGATCTGTTTGGAAGGAATGATGCTAAAGCTGAAGTTCCTGTACTTTGGCCACCTCATGCGAAGAGTTGACTCATTGGAAAAGACTGTTGCTGGGAGGGATTAGGAGCAGGAGGAGAAGGGGACAACAGAGAAGGAGATGGCTGGATGGCATCACTGACTTGATGGACGTGAGTCTGAGTGAACTCTGGGAGTTGGTGATGGACAGGGAGGCCTGGCGTGCTGCGATTCATGGGGTCACAAAGAGTCGGATACAACTGAGCGACTGAACTGAACTGAACTGAGAACATCTGATGAGGTATATACAATCTTCAAACTGGAAACCTCAGTTCTTCAAAAAGCCAAGCAATTCTTTGTGTTAAATACTCAATTTATTGTTTCAAAGCATATGTGATATTCTGAATTTAAGTGGAAAGGCATAGGATGATATCTGGTTTGTTTCATGACATGTAATATTTCCTGAAGCGGACAGTGATACAGACATACTTCATAAGAAGAATGCAACTGATTTTATTTCGGGTGCTTATAAGTTGCCACTATAAATGCCATTCTTGTGCATGGATTGTCATTGCAGCCTGAAAATATAGTTTATTTATATTTTAAACAAAAATCAAAAAGAATCCAAAAATTTTGCCATACATATAATATTCTGAATAACTAAAGTAGAAAATAATTTCCTGACAGAAATACAATAATGACATTTAAGCTGGGAAATGACATGGAAGCATAGAAAGGCAGAAAATGAAATTTGTGTAATATCCTAAGTTATCTGGTAAATGGCTTGATAAATGACCTACAATAGGAATACAAAAATAAGTCATACTGTTAAACGATTAGACATTTCATTTAGGGGAGAGCCGTCATTTTGAAAGGTCAATAAATTCTTTTTATTCTCAAAATCTGTGTTTATTGGGATGTCCTGGGAATTTACAATCGAGCAACAGTGGAAGGACAACTCATGCCATCATCAGGAGAATAGGATCAGATCATATATCTTATTTGACAAGAGCTGGCAATTTAACGTGACAAGATTCTTGCCAATGAGGACAGTTATAGGAGTTCCACAGCCATGGCAAAGATTTGACATGTCATTGAGGGATGTTGTGCGGAAGCCTGACAATAAACCAGGACTTGCTAATGCAGTTTAGGATTGCTGTAAAAATTTATTAGAAACCAGAGACTGTAAAATTACTATACTTCTTCAAAACTGTTTTTCTTTCCCTTGCTGAATATTTATGTGATGTTTAATGCACAGCACATGTTTTAAGACTTGTTTCCTGATGGTGTAAAAGAAGTCTATTATAATGCACATGAAATTGCACGAAATTCAATTAAATGCATGAGAGAGTAAGTAGAATGTCCACCTGTAAGCCCATTTTGACGAGGTTTTTTTTTTTCATTGATGGTTTTAGTGTCTGCAAATTTAAGGAGTTTCAATAATGACACTTATGTTTTAAGAAACAAAAGATATTTACATTCAATCAGGGATTAATTTAACAGAACTTAAAAGCATATGCAACTTGGAATAACAGAATTCTGTATTTTTTATTTAGAAGGGATGAAGAGAAAGTCTAAATATAAAGTTACTATCAATTGGCAATGCAATTATGATTGCTAGATGAGTCTATACAATTCTTATTAGTCACCAAACGAAAACAGAAAAAGGCAAGGGAGACACATTGCAATTCTCTGTTGCTTTTGCAGTAACCCAGCTCTTTAAAAGATACTTCCAAAATACTAATTCCTAGATGTAAATCAGTAAATGCCATACCTTCTCACAGTTCCAAATATGACTGAGCCACTACTTTATGAATATCAAGAAATGATTTAATTTTCCCATCCAACCTTTCCTGTATATGTATCATATTCAAGGCAATCTGCTAGCTATTATGAGAACGTAACTATAAGGGACACAGTCACAAAAATGCAGCACAAATAAGAGTTTGAGAGCGATTCATCATGATAGATAATAGCCTCAAAGTGACTGGCCAACATGAAGGCATAGTTAAGGGAAGATACCCATCAATTTTAATTTTGGCTACTCTACCTTCCAGCTGTACTTTAGGATCTTTAAGGTATCTTGCTCTTTAAGATGTCTTTCACTTGACAAATCCTTTGTAGACATTTACTCAAACAGTTTTAAGCATTTTATTCTCTGCTGTCTTTTCAGTCTTTTGCTGACCTCTTCAGTAAAGAATAAACCCCATTCTGACTGTCCCCAACAGGAATCACGCTGTCACTTCTCTCTGCCACAAGTACCTGGAGAAAGGCACATAAGGGTATTTGGGAGGAAAGAAATATATCGGGAACACTCTGCAATGGTTGAAAGACTGACAGGAGGATCGGGCATACCTATACAGAGAATGCAGTTTGGCAGTCAATCCATCATTGCTTTATTCCCATTTAAGAATGGAGCAATTTTTGCCTCGAGGATTGTGACTGCTCACTGAGTTGCATTTCAGACTCGGCTGCATTTCCTCTGCATTCTGCAGACTTGGCATTCTTACTCCACTTCACACTAATTGTGATTGCTGACTCGTGCCTGGATGGGAGGCTGCCAAAAGGGCAGGTATCCCAGAGAGACATCATTACCCAGGTTGGCAAATACCTGAGAGCCCTATTTAATGATACAATCTTATTTTTACAGCATGGGGCAGGCTTCAAGTCTCACAGCATCAGTTTCTGGCCGTAATACTGTTTGGCAAAAGCCTTTCATATACTTTTACAAACTAAAAAGAAATTAACCATGGGGATATAGATCAATGGTAGATGGATCACATACCTGGGAAGAGTTGGGAAGATGTGAATAGCTCTAGGGTAAACATATTTATCTAATTGCTGGAGAATAAAAGTGAATTCCTTGCTGAGAATAACTTGAGAAATTATATACATAAAAAATAGCTTTTTGTAGAGAGCCAGGACTCTTTTTTTTTTAAATCAGATTTTGCTCAGATATTCATTCTGGAATTGAGGTCATTGCTAAGTCATTGAAAACTAGATGGAATAGGTATGACAAGGGGCAGAGAAGCTTGTAGCACCCAGCAGGATACACAGGTAGATAGTCTTTATAGTCATTATTATATTTTAGTATTGCATTTTCAAAAAACTAAATGAACTCTCCTTTTCTTTTACTCCAATAATGATTTTTAAATGAAAAATAGTAAAAGTATGTGGTAAAACAAACATCTAATAGTATAACGAATAAGTTCTCCTTGCTCAGAATTCAAATCCACACAACCGATGGCAGCCATTGTTAAAAATTATACCTATGAAAACACATAAATATTTGGGCTTGTCACACATACATAAACACCAGTTTAAAACACACAGTATGTGCAGCATATCAACAATCTCTGGGTCAGGAAGATCTGGAGAAGGACATGACAACCCACTCCTGTATTTTTGCCTGGAGAATCCCATGAACAGAGGAGCCTGGAAGGCTACAGTCCATAGGGTTGCAAAGAGTCGGACTCGACTGAAGCAAACTTAGCAAATAAACAATCAAGTGTATATCAACACACACAGGCCCCTTGTGTGTGTGCGTGCTAAGTCACTTCAGGTGTATCTGACTCTTTGGAACCCTATGGACTGTAACTCGCTAGGCTCCTCTGTCTGTGGGATTCTCCAGGCGAGAATACTGGCGTGGGTTGCTATGTCCTTCTTGAGACGATCTTCCTGACCCAGGGATTGAACCTGTGTCTCTTACATCTCTTGCAATAGCAGGTGGATTCTTTACCACTAGACTACCTGGGAAGGCCATTGGTCTCTTGGTTTCTTTTAAATAACTAAAAAGTAAGATAATACTATGTTATATGGATCTGCTTCAATTTCATTGTACCACTAAGATTTATTATTGATACTTCCAAATATTAATCATTGTGTGCATACTTTTGAGCATTTAAAGGAGAAAATGTGTTGATTAATTTCTAGAAATGAAATTACTGGTCAATAATTTGATGATTCAATGTTTTTAAGTATATGATAAAATCACCCTCAAAAAATTGCCCCAATTAACAATTGCCACAATAAGTAGAAAAGTGCTTGATGTTTTACACCCTTGCTAATACTGTGTATTTTCAAACTTCATCGTTTTTAAAACTGATAGGTAGAAAGTAGATTCTTATTTACATTTTTTAAAGTGTCAGCTAATGGTTGAATATAAGAACTTTAGCAAAATCTTAATGTGGATGAGTCAAGCCCTCTTTTAATCAAATTAAATTAACCAGTATATAGATTTTATCTTAATAGACACTAATTCAAGACCACCAACTAAAATTATTGTGGATAAGTGTGGTTTTGAAAATTAATGGCAAAAAAGAAAAAAAATGTAAAGATATAGGCAGCTAATTAAGTTCAATTTAAATCAATCTTTGGTGTGATAACTTGAGTATCTAGCTTCAGGCAAGTATTATGGCAGCAGGATTTTTATAGCAAAAGTCCGGAAGTGCAGAAAAGTTTCAAGGGAGTGAACAACTGAAAACAAACAAAAAAAGTTTCTTTGCTATAAAATTAGTCTAGTTTCATGACAGAAGTGAATTTTGTCAAGAATGATAGTATTTCATTGTGCATAGTTAGATATTCATAAATCTATAAGTATTCAATATAAAAATCCAAAATACTTGGTAAATACCTGTATTGTACCATTGTAGTTGCTAAGGTATCTATTTAAACTGTCAATCATGTGAAACTTTTTATTCCATGATGGAGCTCAAAGTTTGACTTGTACTCTACTTTTTTCCGGACTGTTAGCTCACAAAGCAGACCTTCCACTTTCTTGTTAAATCTCATCTATGGTTTTACAAGTGACTCAGTACATTCAAAGAACAGCAAGGGAATCATCATCCTCTCTATGAAGGACAGAAACTTACATAATACTAGTACTTTCCTTGTGATACATTTTAATCTTCCTACCACTGAGAATTTTTTCTTGTTCTCTTTTCCTACTTTTTGGGTTTCTTGCTTAAGAACAAAGCCTATATTTCTTAGAACATTCAACTTTATATTTTTAGAAGATAAAACTTTTGCCAGGTGAGAAACATATTGATTTTTTTATGTGGAAAGAGTCAGATTCTCAATTTCTCCATCTGCTCTCTCATGTTTTCTTACCATTCTATTTGTCAAAGAAGAATTTGTTCAAGTTGAACCTACTAGGTAGAGGGGATGATTTTAACATGCCTGTATGTAAACAAACAACACAGGTAGAAAGAAATCGTGTATCCTAACCCATATTAGTGCCAATAAGTAGGATTAGTTACCAAAAAAAGAAAAAAAATTTTTTTTTTCTTTTCATACATAGTTAAATGACTCTAGGGGTTGGATTTCATTGTATAACTTCATTACTAAGTGTAGTGACAAGCAAATTCATAACATTAATATCTTATTTACACAAAAAGTATTTTTCATTTCCCACCATGTCCCACAGAGAGATGTAATCCAGGCTGTCCTGGTCTCTATCATTTGGTCTGTTTGAAAGATACAGTTAATTGAACATTGTAAGAAGGGAACAGAGCGATTAGAGAATGGTCATTTTATTGTCCCAGTCTAGAAGTGACACACAGGATTTAAAACAAAATTTCATTAGCTAGAATTCATCCCATGGGTCTGCCTATATGACAGAGGGCTGTGAAGTCAAACATTACATTTGCGTAGAAGGAGAAGAAAAGAGGATTTTGGTGAAGACTAGTAATTTATACAAAATTACCTTTTCATAAAAAGGAAAATTTCCTAAATGATATAATGACCTATGAAGCTGTAGTAATTAAGAGAGTATATTGTTGATATAGATTTGAACTGATTGACCAGTGGAATAGAATAAAGAGGTCAAAAAAGATTTCTCCTAAATTATAACTTTGATGTCTCACAAAGGTGCTTCTTCCATAAGGGGAAAAAGCAGAGACCATGTGCTGGAGGCAGATAAATTATGCCTAAGAAAAAAACTGACATTGAATCTTTATTTCATACAAAAACTTAGCTCACTATGTTACATGTAAAAGCAAAATTCAAAGTCATAGTAAAAAGTATAGATAAATATCATTTAGAATTTAGGTAGAAATTTCTTAAAAGAAAAATATAATCCCTGGAGAATGTAGGAGTTAGACACCCTGCATGCATATAACTCTCAATTCCCCTAAAATTTAGCTACTAATAACTTACTGTTGACCAGAAGCCTTGCTGATAACACAGTTGATTAACACATATTTTGTATATTATATCTATCATATACTTTATTCTTAGAAAAGAGTAAGCTAGAGAGAAGAAAATGTTACTAAGAACATCATTAGGAAAATACACTTATAGTACTTTACTGTATTTAAGTTTATGTCATCTGTTTAAAAGATGATGGAATGATACAAGCAAAACATTGTAACTGTTATACATACTGTTAACACTGGACCTCAAAAATACTGTACAGTAATAGAAATGTTTCTTTGAAAGCAAAGTTATAGAACAGAGAAAACTAACACATTATTATTTTTATGTTGTCTATTACTCACCTTATGTCTATGTAAGGATAGATTAACCACTTCAATAAATCTTGCATAGGATATACTACACAATGAACACTTAGGGGGAAATGATGATGTTGACACAGAAATGACTCATAGTTCTTGCTGTACAGTTATTAGATTTTCACATGAAACTATACATGTATACAACAGATAAGTTTATTAAATGTAGAGCATGGTGATTACTAACTCTTAAGTGGAAATAGATCCTCATAAAGGTCTTCACCCTTCCCGTCTTCACATTGAGTAGGCCAAGGGAAGTGAGGAGGAAAGGTTGGTTCTACTCACAGCCTCAAGGGGTAGAAGTGGAGATGAGAGGCAGGTACACTTTGTAACTTTATGGAAATATGTCATCATATCTGTATGACTTTTTTGCTTCTTCATATCTCTAAAAAAACATTTCTATATAGGACCAAAATCCTTCCGCCATTTGTTTTAGTTTCAGTGCTTGTATCATGGAAGAGTTTATGTTGAAGTTTACGAAGAAGTCGAGTGATTTGGATAATCAGAACCTTTCTGCCACGTTGTATAATGTCAATTTATTTTCTGGCCCTGCTTCTTCTCTGTCTCCTTCTTCATTGTCTGGCACTGGATCAGAAGCACGTATCTCTATCAGGTCATCTTCTGTTAGTTCCTCTGATGTGGTTTCTATTAGTTTTTGAATTACAATAAGATCCGTATCTTGAAACCCTTCACATCCTTATACATATATTTTTTTTTTTCCATATCCACAATCTCTTTCATGATTTCCTTGTTTGGCTCTGTAATAAATCATGTGAAATTAAGCACAGCATCTAGATATAGTTTTCTCCAGTAACAATTTATTGTTGGGGTTTGATGACTTCCGTGGCTTTTTCTATAATGATGATAACATCTTCAGTGGTGTAACCCTTCTAGACTTTCATGATGTGCTATTTCATCAGAATTCTCTTCAACACCATTGGCAGTCCTTTCCATAGAGTACCATGGGTAGCTGTTGTTGTTGTTCAGGTGCTAAGTTGTGTCTGATGCTTTGCAACCCCTTGAACTACAGCACACCAGTCTTACTGGTCCTTCACTATCTCCCAGAGTTTGCTTAAATTCATGACCATTGAATTAGTGATGCCATCCAACCATCTCATCCTCTGTCGCCTCCTCCTCCTCCTGCCCTCAATCTTTCCCAGCATCAGGGTCTTTTCCAGTGAGTCAGCTTGTTGCATTAGGTGGCCAAAGTATTGGAGCTTCTGCTTCAGCATCAGCATCAGTCCTTACTGTGGATAAGAAGCCTTAAAAGTCCTTGTGACTCCCTGATCTAGAGGCTGAACTAGAGACACATGTTTTGAAGCAAAACAGAACACTTCAGCACCTTCATTGTTGAATTCATAGGGTTTTGAGTGGACGGGGACATTTTCCAATATCAAAAGGACATTAAAAGTCAGTTCTTTGCTGGCAAGATTCGTTTCCTGATTTTAGAGACAAAGTATCAATAAATTCATCTAGAAAAACCATCTTAGTCACCAGATAATGCTTTTCTTGTCATCTTGACATTTTTAAAGCAAAATCACTGTTTTTTCTTAAAATTATCAAACCATATTTTTCTGGCATTAAATCTTCCAGCCTTATATCCTTTGTCTTTCTTTTAATTTAAATTGTCGTATATTGGCTTTAGGTTTTCCTCCAGTCATATTAGAGTCTATAGGTATCTTTTCTTATATCAGTTTAGCAATATGAGATAAGAAGTTACTCTGCAAAAAGATAATTGTTTACATACCTGCTGATGTAGCTGCAGGAATGGCTCCAGGAATTTGCTTTTCCTTTTTTTTACAATGATCTTTACATAGGATTCACTTATCCTGAAATGGGGCAACAGCAAGTGCAGACCTAACTCTATGATACACCTCAAGCAATTCAGCTTTTTCCTGTTAAAAAAAAAAAAAAAAGGAAAAGCAAATTCATTCATTGACTTATTTTCTATGACTGCTTCAAGTTACAATAGCCTAGTTGAGCAGTTGAGAAGGAGATCATGTTATTTGCAAAACCTACAATATTTACGACTTGGTCCTTTACAAAAAAATTTTCTGACTCCTGACAGAAGTGGTCCTCAAACTTGTTCTTTACATGTAAAGTTAAACTTTTGGAATGTGTAAAATAAAACTTCTCTCTCTTAAGTGAGTGGCTGTTGCAATAGAAAGCCTTGGGTTAATGAATACCATCTCTGTCATACATTAACAAAAATATACTTATGGTCTCAAATAGCTAAATATTTGTACTCATTTTCTTCATTATTCATACCCCATGGACAGTAGATGAAAAAGAGTCTTGCTGTTTATGAAACAGTAAAGAAAGTTTAGGAAAAAAGTAAATTGAGAAGGCACAAGTTTAATATAAAAGTTACCTCCAGTGTACTTCAAAAACAGGACTTGAATAGCATTAAACAAAAAAATCAAGAATTTGTTTTCTGTTTTTTCATAACCATTAGTTATTTTAACATAGTTTAGGGGAAATTTCTATCTATTTATGATCATATTAAACTGATAAGATTTAATATTATGTTTTCTTCTACACGAGCATGGATAGGCAATTCACACTAAAACAATTTATTTGAAGTTTGCTCAAAAAAATAACCTTTATAATACATTTAAGGGTAGTATAGTTTGTGCTTTACAGAGTCACAACTCCATGAAATGATAAAAGATACATTGTTTGAATTATAGATGATAAAATCATTCATTATTCAATGAATTGGCAGCCTTTTTATTAAGAATGACCAAAAATTATCAAACTAAGACAATCATCAAATTAAGTCCTCAGAACTATAAAGCTAATTATCTTTTCAGTTTCTCTCTCAAGATTTTTAATATATCTCAATTTGGTGTTCCAATCACATATGTATACACTCATACATACACACTTATATATATACGTATATGTATGTATATTTATGTATTAGGATAGACTGTATATAGTAAAGATACAGTGGAAGTGAGAAATAGATTTAAGGGACTAGATCTGATAGAAAAAGTGCCTGATGAACTATGGATTGAGGTTCGTGACATTGTACAGGAGACAGGGATCAAGACGGTCTCCATGGAAAAGAAATGTAGTATTTACTGCACCATAAATTAGAATTACTATGAGATTGTTTAATAAGTCAGCTTAAATAGAAAAAAAAAAAAAAGCCAAATGGCTGTCTGGGGAGGCCTTACATAGCTGTGAAAAGAAGAGAAGTGAAAAGCAAAGGAGAAAAGGAAAGATATAAGCATCTGAATGCTTAGGCAGACTTCCAAAGAATAGCAAGGAGAGATAAGAAAGCCTTCCTCAGCGATCAATGTAAAGAAATAGAGGAAAATAACAGAATGGGAAAGACTAGAAATCTCTTCCAGAGAAGGCAATGGAACCCCACTCCAATACTCTTGCCTGAAAAATCCCATGGATGGAGGAGCCTGGTAGGCTGCAGTCCATGGGGTTGCTGAGGGTCAGACCTGACTGAGTGATTTCACTTTCACTTTTTCAGTTTCATGCATTGGAGAAAGAAATGGCAATCCACTCCAGTGTTCTTGCCTGGAGAATCCCAGGGACAGGGGAGCCTGGTGGGCTGTCATCTATGGGGTTGCACAGAGTTGGACATGACTGAAGTGACTTAGCAGCAGCAGCAGCAGCAGAGATCTCTTCAAGAAATTAGAGATACCAAGGGAACATTTCATGCAAAGATGGGCTTGATAAAGGACAGAAATGGTATGGACCTAACAGAAGCAGGAGATATTAAGGAGAGGTGGCAAGAATACACAGAAGAACTATACAAAAAAGAGCTTCATGACCAAGATAATCACACTGGTGTGATCACTCACCTAGAGCCAGACATCCTGGAATGTGAAGTCAAGTGGGCTTTAGAAAGCATCACTACAAACAAAGCTAGTGGGGGTGATGAAATTCCGGTTGAGCTATTTCAAATCCTGAAAGATGATGCTGTGAAAGTGCTACACACAAAATTTGGAAAACTCAGCAGTGGCCATAGGACTGGAAAAGGCCCATTTTCATTCCAATTTCAAAGAAAGGCAATGCCAGAGAATGCTCAAACTATCACACAATTGCACTCATCTCAAACGCTAGTAAAGTGAGAATTTAATAAAAATTCTCCAAGCTAGGCTTCAGTACTACGTGAACCATGAACTTCCAGATATTCAAGCTGGTTTTAGAAAAGGCAGAGGAACCAGAGATCAAATTGTCAACATCTGCTGGATCATGGGAAAAGGAAGAGAGTCCCAGAAAAAAAACATCTATTTCTGCTTTATTGACTATGCCAAAGCCTTTTACTGTGTGGACCACAATAAACTGTGGAAAATTCTGAAAGAGATGGGACTACCAGACCACCTGACCTGCCTCTTGAGAAACCTATATGCAGATCAGGAAGCAACAGTTAGAACTGGACATGGAACAACAGACTGGTTCCAAATAGGAAAAGGAGTACATCAAGGCTGTGTATAGTCACCCTGCTTATTTAACTTATATGCAGAGTACATCATGAGAAACGCCGGGCTGGAAGAAGCACAAGCTGAAATCAAGATTGCCAGGAGAAATATCTATCACCTCAGATATGCAGATCACACCACCCTATGGCAGAAATTGAAGAGGAACTAAAAAGCCTCTTGATGAAAGTGAAAGTGGAGAGTGAAAAAGTTGGCTTAAAACTCAACATTCAGAAAATGAAGATCATGACATCTCGTCCCATCACTTCATGGGAAATAGATGGGGAAACAGTGGAAACTGTGTCAGACTTTATTTTTTTGGTCTCCAAAATCACTGCAGATGGTGACTGCAGCCATGAAATCAAAAGACGCTTACTCCTTGGAAGAAAAGTTATGACCAACCTAGATAGCATATTCAAAAGCAGAGACATTACTTTGCCGACAAAGGTCCATCTAGTCAAGGCTATGGTTTTTCCAGTGGTCATGC